>BDMV01000008.1:20780642-21030936 GCA_008326285.1 Oryza officinalis
ACCGCCGCTCGGCCCGATTGGCCCACCTCCTCGCGAAAAGTCCAATCTTGGTCCCTCGTCTTTTTGGGCCGTCAGCCCGTTAATCCTCTCTCGCAAAAGTCCACCTCACGTCCCTCCCAGCCCTTTCTCCTCTATTGGGCCGCCGGCCTATTATCCTTTCTCCACACAAAAGTCTACTTTTTGTCCCTCGGCCCTTTTAACTTTTTCCCGAGAAAATCCAGCTCATCTCCTCAAGTCCAGTTTACCTCCCTCTCAGCCTAATTTTCCCCTTTCCCCTGCAAAGTCCATTTCACCTCCTTTTTCTCTCCTGTTCGCCGACACTTGTGTCGCCGACACGTGGGCCCCCTTTGTTTACTCCGATCCACACCCAGACCACGTGGCCGCCCGCGGCTTCGCCACGTTGGCGTCCACGTCGGCGCTACCTTCTCCCTTTCGTCCGCAGTGGCCGCCACGTCGGTGCCACGTGGTGCTTTTCCACCGTGGACTGTCCGCCCTTGACCCGTTGACACGTGGGACCCGCCGTTCCGGCGCCGTTTCCCTTTGATGATGTCAGCGTAGTCCTTTCCTTTGCAAAATTAATTAATAATTGCGCAATAAATCGATTTAATTTCCAGAAATTCATTTAAATGGCTCAAAACTTCTAAAATTCATATCTAATTCATACGAACTCCAAATTGAGCCATTCAACTTGCAAAATTCATCTAAAATTGAGCTCTACATGTTTGTTTACTTTTTATGTACTGTTTACTTGGTTTTTATTAGAGTTTTTCCTCGTTTTGCGTGCCAGCGTGTAGATTCCGCCGTTTCGGAAGTTCGCGCTCGCGAGGAAAAGAGTTCGGAAGATTGTTTGAAGAAGCAAGGCAAGTCACACATTCCCCTTGAGCATGTTGTACCTATTTTGTGAAATGTTTTACGTTTGCAAATAAAGTGCATGTTTTGCTAATTACATGGGAATAGGGTTACCTATCCGTTCGCTTGTGCCATGTTTACTTGTTAACCGTCCTTTGTTAACCTTGGGTGATAATTTGACTAGCGTGAGTCACTTATGTTGACTTTGCTAGAATTATATCTGCTTAGCCATGCTTAATTACCACTAGCTCATTTAATGGGATAATTACACTGTTTACAATTAGCTTCTAACGAGCGGTTCGCTCGGAACACCCGACCATGTTTTATTGGTCGTAATTATCCAACTAAAATATGACTTAATGGTGGGCTGTGGGTGCATGGTTTTGCTGGTCGCACCCATGGCAATTAAGGACCGGTTCATGGGAAACCCTGGAAGAATAACAGTGCTTACCACAAGCAAGAATGGGCAACTGCTGGACTTGTAGTGTAACTTTCCCTAGCTGACGTACCGAGGCAAGGGTGAGCGTGATGGAGTTTGGATGGGCCCTGCGACGGTCTATGCGGCTACCGGATTCACCAAGGCACGAGGGGGGGCTGCCCACTGCCTTTTGAGGGGTGGGGGCGAAACCTGAGGTGGGTACGATTGGTTAGGGGGAGTTATGCGAAAGGTCTTGTCACGATTTCCCCCTTTGCAGTATCGTGGTGATACTTCGGGGCATGGTAACATGTGTGGAATCGTGTCTTGTGGGTACAGTTGCGCACCTCTGATCAGAGTAAAACTATTCGAATAGCCGTGCCCGCGGTTATGGGCGATCAACCAGATTCACCGTGATTAGTCCCACATGCTTAATTAATTTGACTTAATGAACTGGTGTAGTTCAGGTGGAATGGTTGGGCCTGTTCAACGTGGTTGTAGCGTTGTTCAGTGGAGATTTAATATTGCTTTAATTAAACAACTGTTTTACTGTTTTAAAATATAAAGGTTTTCAACCGCTTTTCTGCAAATAGCCACAAGCCTCCCTTTGTCTCCCCTGTGCATGTTTGCATCATTGGTGTGGCTTGTTGAGTACGGTGGTTGTACTCAATCTTGCTATTTTTTCCCCTTTTCAGAAGTTTAGTACTTCTGAGTTGAAGATGAAGTTAGAGGACCAAGGCTCAGACCCCAGTTGAGTTTGCCTGTGGAGTGGAGCTGAAGCCCCGCTAGGATCGTCTCTTTCCGCTGCTGTTTTCTTTTTGGTGTGAGGACTAAGTGCCTCTGTTGTAAGTATTTATCGCTTTATTTACGTTTGGATCTGTTTATTGATTTGTCGTTTTGTGTACCCTGGTTGATGCCTGGACAGGGACTTAATACACAAAATGGTCTGGAAATTTGGGAAAATTTCCGGGCGTGACATTTATCTCCAGATTAGCAGCTAGTATGTCGATGATGGCATCATCCTCATCACTGCTGAAGTGTCCTCTCCAGTTTGATCCAGCACCGCCAGTACTCATTGCTGTATTCCTTCATAATTTCACAACCCAAAAAAAACATGACGTGTCATATCAATTATAATGCATGCAATTTACAAACTATAAAGTAGAAGCAACACTGGCCACAAATCTGTAATGCAATGGATCGATAATTGCAGGGATAAAAAGCAGTAGTGAGCAGCCTAGTAACTCAGTGCATGGCTGAACATCACTGTCATCACTGTACTGCACACATAGCAAATGTTATACTACTCCGCAAATATTGTATTAACTCAGCAAGAACATAGCAAATGTTACCAAGCGAAAAGTAATTAGCATCAGGTTTATTGTTAAAACAACACACTGTAGAACCAACAAATCAACTTAGCAGCAAGGATAATAATACACCTAAAGGCAAAAGTCAAGCTAGTGTGTGGCACCAGAAGAGGAGTCGGCTCCCTTTCCACCAATAGAGATGTATTCCAACCGCGTTGCTACGTCTGGGAGCCGAACAAAGCAGAAGCAATGGTATGGATCGTGGAATAGCCGACAAACAGCATACCAAACCGGACCTCCAATACGGTGGCCATCATTTTCTACCAGCTGCAAGCATGCCTCAACACCTGTAGCCTTAGTTGCAGCTGCCTCCCTTGCGCGGCTCTCCATCGACTCCATTCGCAGGGCTGCAAGCCGTTCTAGTGCCTGCCCAGTGGAGTCGCTGCGGGACTTCTTGGAAGACCCCCCTGAGCCACTACTCTCCGCTACCGGCCTTTTCCCCTTACCCCTTTCCTCAGCTGGTGGTGGCGCTACCGACGGAGCTGGCGGTCTGTAAGTGCCGGTTAGTTGCATGACGTCGATGGTCTGCCACTGCACTGCTCCTTGCGGTGCGCCTTGGGCAGCCCCCGCGACGTCGGAGTGGTTGCCGACAACCGTGCGGGCGCCGAAGACCGCGTGGTGAAGGTCGATGTGCTTCAGAGGGTCATTTCTGAAGACGATCACACCTTTCCTCAGCTGTCAAAGTCATATGCATGCAGCTGTTAGTCGACGCAAATCAGGCATGTAAAAAAAAGGGCACAGAGAAACTAGTATTAATATAACAGTGCTAACTGAAAATATGAATGTCCAGCACTCCAGCTGCAGGCTTTGCAATATTACTTTCCTCTATTAAAAATGGCTATAAATTTTACCTCTATAAACATCTGAAGGACAGTACAATATTACTTTCCTGAGTTTCTGAACTAGTAAAATTAACAGTGATAGTGGCACACAAGTTATGAGTGTCCAGCACTCCAGCTGCAGGCTTTGCAATCCAAATAGCAACCCATACATATCTAGTTTTCTCTACCATATGAGCATGACTGCTAGTAGAGGGTCTGCTAGCAGCCTGTTTCAAGCTTGCAACATAATAAATATAAATTATTGAGGCTCTGGGAAACATTTATGCTAATTACCTGAACCAATGTTTTGCACACCAATGTTGTGCACATAGTTGCCAAATAGTACAGTGAAACTTATGTCAGTACAATGCAAATATGAGTTTTTTGCAAATAGGAAACTAAAGGAGGGGAATTTAGTTTTAAAATGTAATACAGTTTAAAATGTCATAAAGCCTAGACTGCTGCCCTCTAGTGCCATCTGTTGAACTGTTGCTATGCAAGTTTTTGGCCCAACTTTCCAGATCTCTGCAGGGTCATGTACTCATGTGGCCTGTAGCTTTGAGTTTGCTGTTTTGAAATTCAGTAAAATACAAGTGTTTTGCTATTTTGCAAACATTACTACCAAGCTTTGAGTTTAAGGTAAACAGCAAATTGTTGCAACTATCATACCACGAAAATGATTCATGAAAAGCATGCAACCATGTGGTCCATGATTAAATTATTAATAACTCCAAAGCATGTCACTTCAAACATCAAGCAACAAAATTTGCATCAGCATATAAAGGAACTGTACATTTTAAAATATATTATGAAATGACAAAATTTGCATAAGACTGACCCCAATCATCACCATGTAAAGTGTTGTTATATTTCAAATTGCCATTGAAGTAATCCTTACCATTGAAGGGCAAATGGCAGGTATAATATAAAGTAATCCTTGCCATTGAAGGACAGATAATTTTAGATCTCATTGAAGCAATGAAATCATGCCCAAAATATTCAGACAGAAACACAAATACATGATGGTGAATTGAAGAACAAATATGGCATGAAAAATATTCTGCACAGACTCTGCACTCTGATGAACTGAAGATATCACACTATGTGCACTGACAGTTATAAAATTGTCTTATGCTAGTTATCCAACATTTTTCGACTCATGTAATTAAACAGCTAAAGTGTGAAAAATTCTTATCTTCATCTGATTCCTTGTTCACTTTGCTTGCTGCCAAGAAAGCATAGGCTTTCGACAACTACCAATGCTAGCTACAGCTTTACAACTACAGTATCTGCAACATCAACCTAAATGGCATGGAGTGCTACTTTTTCTAGTAATTTTAGTCCAGCAAATTGCACTAGACTAGCTATAGCCCAAGAGAGTAGATTTGCTTATAAGAGTTTATGTGGATATGTAGCTGGCCTCCAATTATCCTGTTTCCAAAACTTGGTATATGAATGCAACACTTACCAATAAAATTAAGAACACCTCAATTTTCTCCATCAACTCCACTATGCAATAAAAATTCAGTCGTCCAATTATAGAAAATGATTGTGAAATTTGTTGCTTGCTTGTATATCACTATGGTTCATCTGTTTGATAAGCTCCATATTAAAATTAGACAAGATGGGGAGTAGTTAGTTTTTATCATGCCAATATTAACTATCAGTTGGTCACAAGGCATGCAAGCTGATGTGCATAAATATGTGTTTCCATGCTAATAAGACAGCTACAAAGATGTTAATCTGTTATCTTATCATGCCCAAAATTGCAAAAAGGAGAACTTGAGCTGGAGATTATGCACAACAGCTCTAGTTTTGACTCTAGTGCAGATGTGCTGTAAAAAACAAGCTCTTAGGCAGTTCCAGCTCTTGTTGCACATTGACGACAGGACTATGAACCAAAGTATTGTGCTATGAATTTCTATAACAATTGTTCATTGCAGTTCATAACATGTCAGGCCACAAATATGGTTTGGAAAAACAAAATGTGCCTGTAAGGACGTACCCCATTTTGGCTTTTCCACCACGATTCGTCGGCGACAATGGCTGAAGTAACCGGATCACGACCAAGGCCAGTGGCCTGCGATTCCAGCCACACCCACAAGTGGAACCGTTTCTTACAGTCGCGCCAGATGTATTGCAATTGCCCTCGATTGACCACCTTCCTGCATTTTTCATACATTTTCTTCTCCAAGTTGTCCCATGCCTTATTCTTGGGGGTGTTAGAGGTGATGTTGTAAGCAGCAATCTCCTCCAAGCAGCTCTCAAGAAAGACACGGACCTCCATATCGGTCCAGCGGTGACGCCCTTCTGACATCTACTATGGCCAAGTCAAGCTACAATGAATCGGAAGAATCGTGTGTGGGCATGGTGGTAATACCTTTGTTGCGTTGTCGTCACGGATGACGTCCCAATTAATTGAACGCCTGATGGTGGCAGGGCTCACTCGGTGGACGAACTCGACGACGGCTTTCGGAGACTTGGTGCAGACCTTGCATAAGGCGTGGGTGATGTGCAGCACGTCGTCGGCTGCAGCCTTGGCGCTGCCCGCGTCGGAGGTCACGGACTCGGATGAACCCTCGCCGGACTCCAGATCGGTGGCCCAAACAGAGGTCGATACCGCTGGAGGGGATTGAACAATGGCCCCCTCCAATTCAAAATGGCAATGTGTACCCGCGACCTGAAACCCGATGGGTTTTTACCCCATTAGGGCATGGGCATGGGTCAATGTTCATGCCCATGGGTTTGTTAATGGGAACAATGTCATACCCATCGGGTTTGCGGGTACGGGTACGTTCCTAGTGTACCCATACCCGCAAACCCATGGGTTTATTTTACCCGCTTCCATTATGTTGTATCCTGTGTAACCTAGCCCAATAATTCGATTCAGCCTAGCCCAATAACAGGTAATATAAATAGATTTGGAACCCCGACCGAACCCTAAAGCACTTCACTCTTTCCCTTCCCACTCCCCCAGTCCACCAGGCGACCGCTGCCGTTCACATCCCCACTTCCCCCCGATCTAGATCCAGAGCCGAGTGAGCTAGCCTGCAACCTGCTACAAGACTTCGGCCATGGCGGTGACCACCGGCGATGCCCACGACGACGGCCGGTGATGCTTCTTCCTCTTCCTCTTAACCCTATCGCAGACTTGCAGCAACTCTACAGCTCTAGCACCTACTGACCCATCCTGCCGTCGTCCTGAAGGGACACGGACGCTGTCACCGAGCCCGAGCCTCTGGCATCTACGGATCCAGAGGTCGAAATCCTCGTCGAGAACAAGGACATCCCTATCGCGAACAAGGACGCCGGCAAGCAAGGATCGACTACACCGCTTCTCCTTCTACTGCCGACTGATTCCCAGCAGGCTGTCGTCGTCGACCCCTCAGATCCACCGCGTGCGGGGGCAAATCGGCGCCTCATCAAGCCTACCACGGCAGCAACGAGCCAACGCCCCGTCAAGCCGACGGCAGCAACGAACAAGCGTCCTGTCAAGCCTGCGGTCGCTGCATCGACGAGGAAACCTCCTATCTCTCCAACTTCTACCACTGCTGCTGGTCACAATACCGTGCGTTCACTGGGGTAAGGAACGATATTTACGCATCCTATTTTCTTAGCATTATCTAGAAGCTGTTTATTGCCGTCCGTTCGATGTTATTTTTAGGTTCTTGTAGTTGTTTATTGCCTCCTGTACATGGGTTATTTTTAGGTTCTTGTAGTTGTTCTGTACATGGGTTATTTTTAGGTTCTTGTAGCACTTTGTATATGGGCTCATCATGTGAATGTATGTTTCATACAGTTTCAAAAAAATGTCTATTGCTAGTGGCAGCCAATCTCCACTGTCTCAAGCTTCAGAAGCACCGTCGGAGTCACTTCCTCTGTCTGCCTCCCCTCAACCAGAATCAGACAATGAGTCGAGGCCAATTATTCAGATAGATGAAGATGATGACATGGAAGAAGAGGAAGATGTGCCAGCTGGTTCTAAGAGGAAGCTCACATCGGCCGTCTGGTCGGAGTTCAAGAGAGTGAAGTTAAATGGCACAGTCCGGGCAAAATGCATATATTGCTTCAGACAACTTTCTGCTACTAGTACAAATGGTACTAAGCACCTTCATGTTCATTTGAACGCCTGTGTGCAAAGGAAGATCAAGCTCAATGGGAAGACGATGGCACAATCATCTTTGAGGTTTGGTAAAACAGATTCTGGCACAGTTTCAGTGGAGAACTACATATTTGATCAGGATGTAGCTAGAAAGGAACTTAATGCAATGATAGTACTACATGATTACCCTTTAAGCATGGTTGATCATGTTGGCTTCCGGAGATTTGTAGGTGCACTTCAGCCCCTATTCAAAATGGGAACTAGGAACACAATAAGGTATATGTTAGCTGCAATTTATTTCAGATCATGTAGGCTGCAATATATTTCAGTTCATGTGGGCTGATCATTTTGGTTGTAATGTTGTTTCAGATCTGATATTATGGCTCAATATGAGGTGGAGAGGAAAAAAGCCATTGAGTACATGGCTGGAATTGAATCCAGAATGGCTATAACTACTGACTTGTGGACCTCAGACAATCAAAAGAGAGGTTACATGGCTATCACTGCTCACTTCATTGATGAGTCATGGACCCTTAGAAATATCATCATGAGGTATGTTCACTGGTCATAGTACTTCATGAATCTATTGCTACTCACTTGCCATTGTATTTATCATGTATTTTGGTTGTTAACATGTAGGTTCATCTATGTTCCTGCACCTCACACTGCTGATGTAATTGGTGAAGAGTTGTATGAATCAATGGTTGCATGGAATCTAGATGAGAAAATATCTGCAGTGACTCTAGACAATTGCAGCACTAATGATGCGGTAATCCCTGTCCTTGTGAGGAATCTTGGAAAACATAGGCTCTTGAATGATGGTAAATTATTGCACATGCGTTGTTCTGCACACATCCTGAATTTGATAGTAAAAGATGGTTTAGATGTGCTGAAAGATGCAATTGAGAACATTCATGATAGTGTAGCTTATTGGACAGCCACTCCCAAAAGGATAGAAAAGTTTGAGGAGATAGCCAAGTTTGTTAAAGTTGAGATAAAAACCAAGATACATCTTGATTGTAAGACTAGGTGGAACTCAACTTTTAACATGTTAGCTACTGCACTGCCCTACAAGATTGTTTTCACTAGAGCAAGCCGTGTAGACAGACTATATACTTCTTTGCCAAGTGATGAATAGTGGAAATTTGCTGAGGATGTTGTGGAGAGGCTTAAGTTGTTCTATGATATCACTGTCCTATTTTCTGGAACTGATTATGTGACTGCCAATATCTACTTCACTAGAGTTGCAAAGATTAGAAAGCAAATTAGGCAGTGGTCATCTTGTGGCAATCCATTAGTAGAAGCCATGTCGGCTAACATGGTAGCTAAGTTTGACAAGTATTGGTCTGACATCCAAGGGCTAATGGGTATTGCAACCATTCTTGATCCTCGATTTAAGACTACTGTGCTGCTGATCTGTTATGAGGACTTGCTTGGTGAGACAGGTAGTGCATGCGAGGAGAGGGTTGTGCAAGTTAAGAACTTATTGGCTGAATTGATGTGTGAGTATCATGTGTAGGCAGCAATGATGATTTTTTATTTGACATCAGTGCATGCATTGCAAGTAGGAGGCCAGCAAGTATGAGGTTCAAGTCTGAGCTTGATCGCTACTTGGATGAAGAAATGGTGAATATGCACACTAAGAACTTCAATGTCTTGGACTGGTGGAAGGTTGCTGGAACTAGGTATCCTACTCTGAGGAGAATTGCTAGGGATATATATGCTATCCCTGTGACCACAGTTGCTTCTGAATCTGCTTTTAGTACCGGTGGTAAAGTGCTTAGTGAGCATCGCAGTAGGCTCACTACTAAAATGATAGAGGCTCTTATGTGCTCCTAGGATTGGCTTAGGAATAAGTACAAAGGTATATTGAACATGTGCTTTCAAGATATTAAACTTGCTGCTATTTATTTCTGTAATGACTCATTATTGTTTACAAACTAATCAACTTTTTTTTGTAGTTGATGAGAAGAACAAGCAGCCTGCTACCTTTTGGTCTTGTCTCCAAGATATCCAGGAGGGCCTTCAGGTAATGTGTAACACACATGTTATTATGGTATTTTTCTTTTGATTAGATAACTGAGTAACTTGTTTGTTTTTTATGCCTTTGTAGGAGCTTTCTATTTGACATTGCTGTCCCAGATCCAAGCAAGAGCTCACTAGTGACCGATGACCTTTTGTGAACAAGTCTGAACAAGGATCAATTGATTTCATGTGCCTCCTGTTGGTTGACATTTATTAATTGAGAACTTGTATGAACTTGTAATGTCCATGCAGCCCTGCTGAGTGCTGCCTTTTGGTTTGGGAACACCTATTAACTTGTAATGCCCCTTGCAGCCCTGCTGAGTGCTGCCTTTTGCATGGTCTTAACCTGCTGATCAGTTAGGACAGGTTTATTTAGCTATTTGCATGGACCTTCTATGCAATTCCTGCTATTCCAGTGAACTATAATTCGATGAACTATGTTGTACGCTTGTATGCATGTGCAATGACATTGTTAGCTGGTACTTCTGTTGCTGGTTATATCAATTGTGTATGTGGCTGAATGGCTGTTGCCTGTTGTTGAGGCCTGCAACTTGTCGGGCACGGGCAACCCGCGGGTACCCGTTACCCGCGCGGGAACGGGTATGGGCACAACTCTGTACCCGTCAGCGGGTATGGGTTTTTTAGCGGGCGTAGTTTTTCCTCGTGGGCACGGGTATGGGTTCATTGTACCCAGCGGGTACGTACCCGTTGCCATTTTGACCTCCAATGCAGGCCGCAAGAGTTGTTGCTCTCTCTTCCGCTTCTTCCCCCTCGTGTCCATCGGACGGAGCACGGGCTCGGCCTCAAATAGAGGTGGCGCAAAAACTCCGCCAGCTTTGCCGCCTTGAAGCGCTTCAAGTCACCAGCGCTGTGGCACCCGTGCGAGTGCTCACGGAGTCAGGCGGCCGAAAAAGCTACCTGGCCGGACTGCCGCCGCTGACGACGCGCACAGTGAGCGCACTGGCCGGCTTTCACCGACCTCGAGGGCGACGCCGACAGCTCGAGCGCACGCGCTACCGCCACCTTCCGCCATTGCTGCCACAAGACGACGCGCGGCCGGGAATCGATGGGGAAAAAGGGGATTCCTCTGGTTGCCTGCTCGCCTCGCTCTCCGCCTGACTGCGCGAGACCGGCTGGAGGAAGAAAGGGGATCGAGATGCGCCATCGCACGGCTGGGGACAGGAAATTTTCGGCTCGCTGTTCGGCAGCTGACGGCATGTATGGATGCCGTTACGTACTCACTGACGGTAGATGACGGACGGCGTGTGTGCTACAGTAAAGCTGCGCGATGAATTGCTGTGCGCCAACAGCTTCGACAGCATGGAACACCGCTGCGTTGCGAACCAACACTAACGAACACGACCTTAGTACTTCATCGTCCTACACACAATACAAATGCACTCTTTCTTCTCGCAATCTGTTGGCACTAGTCCGACTTCGTGAGCAACCGATCTAGTACACGGATACACCGAGTCAACCTTGACTAGTTAGTGTTTGGTTTTGTGGGTAAGGGCATCTTCAATAGACTATCCAAATCAGGTTCTCCAAATAGACATATAGCCAACTATCCATACGTTTTAGCAAGTCAAACTCGTTGCTCACTTCAACAGCTTCTTCATCTACATTCTCCATTCCAAGCCTATGACAGTGACACACATATGTCAGTCTCTCCAACATCCTCCCAACCACACTTTAATCCTCAATCATCCATCCTTTGTCGGAAACAGTGATGAGAAGAGGGGAGAAGCTGACGACGATGACAGGCAGCGAGAGGATGGATAGTCGGGCGGTGGTGGTGACGACAGCAGCACCAGTTGCGACGGTGTGGGCTCGCACAATGGGGGAGTCGGATGCGCGCCCTTCTTCCTGGGCTTCATAGCAGTGGAGGAGGGCGCCGTCGAGCTGCCTTGCCAGTGGCATCCTTGCCGTCGAACTACCCCACCGGTGGCACCCTCCCTCCCTCGCCGTCGAGCCACCACGCCAGCGAGCCTCGCTGCCGTTGTGCTGTCTCACCCTCGCTCCATCCTCGCTGTCGAGCAGCGCCACTGCCACGCCCTCGCTCCTCCCTTGCGGTCGTTACGTCGTCTCACCATCGAGCTGCCCCGTCGCCCTTGCTGTCGATCCACGCCAATGCCATCATCTCGCTCCTCCCTTGCCGCTACCGCGCCATCTTGCGGCCTCATCACCCTCGCTGTTGAGCCACACACCGTTGCGCCCTCCTGCCCTGGCCCCATCTCCTTCGGCCACGGGCAGAGGCCGACGCGGTGGAGCCTAGCCGGTGGCTGCCTGGTATCCTCGATGGGAAGAGAAAGAGGAATAGAGTCATGGGCCCCACGGTTGGCAAGTGATGTTTGGATAGCCAAATTTGGCCAGAGAGTGGAGAGCTTTGGCCATCCAGTTGGAGAGGCTGTTGGAGCATGTTTGAGTTGCCAAATTTTAGCTTAAAAGGCACTTGGAGAGTTTAGATGCTTTAAGGGTGCATCCGAAGTGGCTGCTGGCCAGAGATTTTTTATTTGTATGAAAAACAAGATAGGTACGTTAGCATAGGATTAATTAAGTATTAACTTAAAAAGAATAAAAAATATATTTATTTGATCTTTTAAAGAAACTTTCATATAAAAATTTTTTGCAAAAAACATGTCCTACGGCAATTCGAGAAATGTGCTTACTATAAACGAAAAAATAGCTAACCTGCTCAACTAAATAGAATACAACCTTAAGAGAGGGCGTGGCAGTCAGACCGTTTGGTGAGCTGACAGCGAAAATAAAGGTCACTAATGATCACTAATTAAAGTAAAGACAATACATTGAAGTTTGAATCTATTATCTATCATATAAATTCACTAACTTGTTTTACATTGAGTTAAATCCGACGGCACCTCCAGATCCACGTCTGTCCCACACCTCCCTCCACATCCACGCCTCTCCCACGCCTCCCTCTCCCCCGACATCGGAAACTGCTCCGCCTTCCTCTCTCCTGCACCCGCCGCATCCCCACTCGCATCTGCGCCTCTCCCGCACCTCCCTCTCTCCCAACGCCGGAAACCGCTCCGTCCTCTTTCCCTGTCTCGCCGCATAGCTCTCCCCTCCCGCCACGCCATCCTCTGCCTCGCCGATCTCCTCTCTCAACTACCGATCTGCCCCAAACGAGTCGCTAGCGACGCCCGTCTTGTCGATCTCCTCCACGCCGCCACCAATCCCGCGTTGATCTCCTTCACGCCGCCACCGTCGCCGAATCCCCTTCGCCGCGCGCAACCGTCGTTGGAGCGAGCGTCGTCGTCAGATCCTCCTCCACCGCCTTCCAGTCTGCCGCCCACTATGCCAGTTCCTCTCGCTGAACCACGGTGCCCGTTCGCCAGGGAGCCATCCTCCTCCGCCGCCGTCCAGTCCGCCAATCCCTACGTACTCTCCGCCGCCATCTGCGAAAGGTTCACCAACACAATCTTACGTTCCTCATTCCTCCTGGTTTGGAGCCGTTGCTTTGGAGCTAGGCATTGGATCTCACAATCGTGTCGGGTTTGATTTATTTTTGTTGGGTTATTGACGCATCATGGTTTGATCTTGCAGAGCTGGCCCGTTGCTTGCCAACTGGTGCGAGGAGTACATGCTGTTCTTGTGCATGTGGATGAGGTAAGCTGCGTGGACGGATTCATGTGGCTGCTGGTTGCTCCAACAGTTAAAGCTGGTGCTTGACGTTGGTATGGGTTATTGGTTTAGGAAATTTGTGTGCTGAATTTTTAGTTTTGGTTGTTTGCCCTTGACAAACCACGGCATGACTAGGTGGCTCATTGAGCTTGTCTCGGATCACAGTAGAATTGTGTTTTCCCAATTTGGTTTTGTCACATTCAAAAAATAAAAGATAGTTCGGTCTATTGAATGCACCATAGAGTTGATGATGAACTATAGGGTAGATTAGGAGTTTTTTATGACTTCCTTTGGTTGATAATGAGGATTTTTATTAGTGATTCTTCCCTTTTGGAATAAATACAAATCAACCTAGGATCTTCCTGTATATGGAATAAATACAAATATTCTCCTTCGTGAATCATTCAAAGTTACTGCATATAACAATTTCTACTACTCAGAAATTTAGAGCAATATTGGCAAAAATTAGAGCAATGCACACTACAGGCAAAAATTAGAGCATAATTGTCCTGCTTCAGTTATTAAGGGAGAAACTTTCTTGAGTGGCCTGTTTGCTTTGGGTATGACCAGCAAACATTGGTTTTGGGTTTGGGTTTGGGCTTTGGGTATGACCAGCAAACATTGGTTTTGGGTTTTGCATAGGGTTTTGCATATTGTTTACTATGGTGATCCTTCTGAAGTTATGGTTTGAATTTTAGGTTCTTTTGTCAAGGGTGATCTTCTTTGCCTCTCAAGGATCTGATGTTGCAGAAGATAATGTGCTTGGGTTGTACAAGCAGACTGTTGATGCTGTCATGTGCATTCTTTTGCACATGAAAGATCATCCTTTGCAATCTCATGTTCATCTAATGGTCGAAGGAAGCAAATGCAGCAGCATTTCACGTGGCTTGCGATGATTTATTTCAGGTGGGCTGCTATACATTGCCGAGTGGAACTCACCCCTGCTGTCCAGCACCTGGTGGCGTCCGTCTTCCTCGCCACAGTTTACAGTGACTACATGCTGTCCTCGGGGAAGATCGAGCTGAGCTGAAGCAGGAAGAGCTACGAACTAGTAGATCAGTCATAACCGTCTGTGCTTCAGAGAAATGGACAAGTTCAGAATTGTTCAGATTAATTCAGAGAGAACAGAGATGTTCAGACTTTAGAACTTAGATGTGATCACTGAGCAGAGTTTTGTTTTTGCTAGGTTGATTATGTGCTGAGATATTAGGCCCAATTGATTTAAAAAAGACCACAGACTTTTGGAAACAAGATAAATGGAATGGCTTTTTCCATGTAAGTGGCAGATTACAAAAGGACATTCAAAATATGCTCTTCAAACATATAACTCTTGAAAATATTGACAACCAGACCTGTTACACTGTGCTATGAAAATGAAAGGTTTTGCATTGTCAATTGTCTCCTCCTACAAGTTCTTCTGGTTAAGGGCAATTAATTCTGGAGTGCTTCTATATAGTTTATTCAGCTCTACCTTAGTGAAAGTACCTGTCGTCTCTGATGGCGGATAATTAGCGAAAATACATTCACTTCTTTTCTATATAACGTGGCTCAAAATTCCTGCTAATTATTGAAATACACAATTCTTCAGCTAATATATATTTCCTGAGATCAGTAAAAACACAGGTTCTATTCCCAAGTTGTGTCTCCTGATACTACAATATCTATATACTTGAAGTTGCACGTTGTCCAGCTTTGCATGAGTAAATGCCATCTTTAAATGTCTGAGCAGTAAATTTTTATTCCATGGAACGGTTTTTTTTTATATATATCCTGCCTTCCATCTGTCCATTGCTCTTTTTGCAGGGAAAGCAAAATCAAGGCCCCATGAAATATGCACAAATTTATAATCTTGCTTTTCTGAAGCAGCCTTGCATAGTCACGTAGATCCGCTGACCACCCATACCACGGAGTAGATGGAAAGACCACTGTCTACCAGGCGCTCGAGATGATGCCTCACAACAAGTTTAAATTGGGAGTTCAATGGGAAAGATTTTATCGCCTATTTTCTCTTCATCTAGAAAATCTGTCATTATAAGAAGCAATTTTACTATGTACTTATTTGAGAACTTTAAATTGTACTTTGGTGTCGTCGAGGATGAGAAAGTGATGAGAAATGATACGGTACTTGCCAAACATCTTTCGAGAATGATACGTATTTAAGTAAAATTACATTGCCACTGCATATATTTATTTTTTTAATAATTTGCGTTACCAAACACCAACCGTCACCATACAACCATGGGCATTGGAAAACAACTTTGCATCATGTTGCTTAGCACGGCATATTATTTGGGTTTGATCTAGGTGCACTACTCGGTGGAGTTGTTGGAGCCTCCTAGAAAAAATAAGTTGATGAGTTATGTGGTATCTGGGAACACAAGCTGGAGACGTGGAGAAAGTGTCGAAACTTGGTTTCGGCAATAAGAAATTAAGGGTAGCAGTCAAGCGCCAAACACGATGGGTTAGGTGGACACAAAGGTTTAGACGGGTTCAGGCCTTCTATAAAGAAGTAATACCTACTCCTGTTTCAGGGATTCGATCCGTCGAGTGGTTTTATTGATCTCGTGATCTCTCGATCTTGTGTATTCTTTATCTTTCTCTCTATTATCGTATCCCTCAAGGGAAACCCTACCCTCCTTATATAGTCTCGGAGGATAGGGTTACAAGTCGGAGACTCACTCATACTTTATGTCGGACTTCTCAATCTTACCAACTCTAGACTATGAGCCATTACCTTATCACAATGGTAACGTAATACCCAAATCATAAGCCGGTTTACATAATCATGAGCCATAACATATCCCCTATGATAAGTCGGATAAGCTAGCCGTGTGGATATCCGGTACCCATAATCTTCACAGTAGCCCTCGAGACCTTCACAGTCGATGAGATAATTTTGCCTCAAACCAGAACAACACATAGCCGAGTACCTCCTTAGTCGAGTGCTTCCATCATCTCTACCTGAGTCTCCCGAGTGCTTTTTCATTCAATAGAAAGGCTGTGAAGGGCTAAAAACATCTCAAAAATTTCTCAAAAACATACATTTAGGTGCATCGACGGATGCACCTAATTCTGTGTAGCCCCCGACTATGTGTTTAGTTAAAACAAACTAAGCATATAGTCAAGAACTATAATAATCATATTCATCCAAGTAATATAAATAAATGCCTAGCTCAAGCTAAAAGCAATCATAAAAAATCATATAGCACATAACTTCATAATCAAGGCATAGTGTATAATGAACCCGAATGCTGGTAAGCTCATGCTTGTCCAAGTCACCATGCCCGAGTCGTTTCGGAGCATAAAACTCAGCCAACCCCAGGGATAGAAAATCTGAGTTAATAAACTCATAATAAATTTATCAGTCATCTGAAAAATGCGACCAAAATATTAAAAAGCTCAAGCCTTAATACCGGTCTTAAAAAAGAGCACACCAAGGTGGCAAATCAGCATTGATATATAAAAAATCAAATGCCTTATAAAAACCAAACAGCTCCTGTAACCTATAAAAAGTTACTAGGACAGTTATAAAAAACCTTATTGTTTGTCACCTTCCAAGTTGCATCGTACCAACCTTTAACAAGTTGCGTAACTGCTGTGTGAAAGGATTTTGAAGGCATTGGGCAGTAAGACATGCGCATATTGCCAGGGCAAATCTGCTTAAGTCCCTAGGGACACATGTCAGGCCACACCAGTAATATGGGCCGTAAGTTTCTCATGGGCTCAGCCCAAACACAAGAAAACCCACCAAAACCCTAAAAAAGTCTCTCTTAAAGCACCGGCGTCTTCCCCGCCACTTCATCTCCTAAAAAATTTCTCCTTTTTGCGCTCCTGTTCACCAACTCCTCCGAAGAAACCTAGAACTCGCGCACGCCCAAATCCATCCATCCAGGAACTCAAGTTCCATCAAGATTCATCACACGCATCCAGCTCCCAGCATTCCCTCCAAGAATCTCCATCCCTCGCTCCAGATCCACCTTCACCTAATCCGCATCCATGGCAGAGGAGAGAGAAATCTCCTTTGATCAATGGGCGACCTCGAACGTGAAGGAATCGACCTTGCGGGAGATGGTGAAGGACAGAGTCCTTCCAGCCAAGGAAATCATCGGTTGGCGCCCGACGTTCGGCGAGGAGTTCCCCACCCCAAACACCGGTGAGATCGTGGTCTTCACCCACTTCTTCTACTGCGGATTTGGTCTTCCCACTTCTGATTTTTTCCATGGTATCCTCGAATACTACGGTCTCCAAATCTATCATCTGAATCCCAACTCTATCCTGCACATTGCGATCTTTATCCATGTGTGCGAAGCATTCTTAGGCATCCACCCTCATTTCAATCTCTTCCGTCGCATGTTCTTTCTCAAGACACACCCGACCAAGGATAACCCTTGCGTCGTCGGTGGTGCCGGCTTTCAACTCCGCGGAACTTTCCGCAGAGACTACTTCCCTCTTCCCTTGAAATCCTCCAATAAGGGCTGGCACGCAAACTGGTTCTACATCTCAAACCCAACTCCCAGTTTGCCCGACTTCGTCGGTCTCCCACCAATCCAAAGGGCCAACTGGAACACAATGCCAGAGGATCAAGATTGGGTAGAGGCCAACAACCTCCTGGCTAAAATCCTTGAGATGAAGAAGAAGGGTCTCCAAGGAGAACAAATCACTCGGAAACTTCATCAAGAGCCGACTGGCTCCCATCAAGGAAAGATCCAAGCCAGCGTTTGAGTACGAGGGCGAGAGTGACCCCAACCGGGAAGACCACGAATCCCTGAGCTTCCAGGTCTTGTGCGCTCGTATGTACAAGATTTTCTCTTCTGGAATCGCAGTGGAACGTAGCAATAAGTTGTCGGTTGCTCCCTTCAACATTTTTCGACCTCCTCCTCCGGTAAGTAGACTCTGCTTCTTCAATCTCTTTTCATCTTATCCACATTCTTCAATGTATCTCAAGAATACTGCTTGTAGGCAAATGCTTTGATTATCTCTCGGCCGTACAAGGTGTATCACGAAGATATGCCGACTCGGCGAACTACTAAGAAACCAACTGGCGGCCCAAAAATCAAGACTGAAGCCAAAAGCAAAAGGGCTGCCGCCGATGAAGAGATCAGCAAACGGGCAAGCAAAAGGAGGTTGGTCGTAGATGACTCGGACGAGGAAGAAATCCAAGCGCCAGCGGCTAGCATAAGCTCTCCGAGGCCATCCACCAGATCTGCCCCTAAGATCAGAAAATCCAACAGGTATCTCTCATAACCAAAGTTATCTTTTCGCTGGAAATCCACTTGTCTTCGTCTTAATCATCTTCATCTTCTTTCTTTAGGAAATCTCAAGATATAGATCCCACCGGGCAGGCTGAAACAACAAATCCACTTGCAGCGTTAGAAGAACCAAAGCCTGCAGAACAAGGGTCTCAAGACCCTCTCCCGAGTGAGGACGCTCCTGAGGTAGAGCCCCCGACTGCCGGCGAAGATATCCCAGTAGAAGAGCCCCCTACTGCCAGCCAGGATATCCCGACTGGAAACCAGTCGGACAAAGAAGAGCCTCCAACTGCCAGTCAGGACATCCCGACTGGAAACCAGCCGGAGAAGGATCAGCGAGGCTCAAGCAGTCGAGAAGCACCAACTGAGGACTCGGCTCCTAGAACAGGTAAACTTTCAAATAGTCTCCAGATTCTTATCTTAAACATATCTTTTACTTCTATCTTCATTCGTCTTCTTTAGAGCAAATAGCCGAAGAGGAGGAAATCACCCGACTGAAGTCTTCAGAAGACTTAGTTCCTCCTATCAAGATCGAGTGGCGGGACGCCGAGGGCATGAAGCAGGGCATCGTCCTGAATAAACAAAAAGAAGCTGAGGAACGTGACATGCTCGTCGCCAGCCTCACCGAAGCGACCCGGCTAATGAATGTAAGTATAATCCACTCATATCTCAATCTCATAGTCTTATGTAATCGGCTGACTCCAACTTTGTATGCAGAGAATATATTGCCAGTCAATGGCCAAGTCAGACACCCTCGAAAAGCTGGTTCCCCATGTGAACTCTCTGGAAAACGTCCATCAAGACCTCAAAGAAGCTAGAGAGGAAGCTGCAGCTAGAGAGGTCGTCTTGCGAAAAGAGATCAAGAAGCTCCGAGACACGAACCTGGAACTCCGTGGTTCAATCGGAGGTAAGATAAACCAACTTGCCTTGTCTTTGTATAGTCTGTTTGATCCTAATAGTTGCACATCTTCATGCTGTAGCAAATTTATCCGAGATCGATTCCCTCAAGGCCCAGCTAAAAGAAGCAGAGACCGATAAAGCCAAGCTGGAGTCTGACAAGGAGAAAGCCCTGGAGGAAATTGAAGGTAACCTTTGAAGCTCGTACTCCTTGATTCATTCGGTCTTGATTATTTGTGTAATCCGAGTCATATCAATCTTGTAGCTAATAAGCTGAGATCCCAAGCTCAATTTGATGTCTTCGCCGAGAGAGTTCGAAGAGCTGAAAGTGTAAGGGATGACATCGCCAACGCAGCTATGCCAATCTTATTATCGTTGTATAAACATGGCCTCGGGACAAGCTCGTTAGATGCTGTTGAAGTCTTTGACAAGCTCAGGACGGCGCCGAAGAAGTATATGGAGAACATCACAGATGCCGCTGTCATGAGTGCGAGTTTTGCTCTTGCGATGACGAAGTCGCTCTATCCTCGGATAGATGTGAATTCCGTAGGAGATGGCTTCGCAGACGGCACCACTGATGAGCAAGCCCTGGAGCTAATAAATGAAGTGCAAGAATCAGCGAAGAAGGTTGCTGGAGACGTAGCTGAAAACTTCCAGGGATAATTTCTCTGATGTAAATGACTCTTGTAATTCAACTTGTAGATATTCAGTTTATTTATGTTAATGCTCTGATTCGAGTCTTCGTATCTAATTTCTTAAAAATTTTTGTCCGACTATCATCGAGCCAAGGCTTGGTTGAGCCATCAAAAAATTTTCAGTTCTTATTTACTAAACTCAAACTAGAACACTAAACAATGATAAACTAAGTATGAACAAGTTATTTTTGATGAAAAGGAAAATCATACTTTATTAATTTGTATAGCCCCCGACTGACAACTCAAGAAGTCGTCTTACTTGAAGTCGGCAGTCGAGAGGAACATGATGCCATAAGGCTAAGTATAATATCGACGAAGGTGCTCAATATTCCAAGAGTTCTCCACCATGGTTCCATCTTCTCGCTTCAAACGATATGCTCCTGGCCGAGTGACCTCGGCGATTATATAAGGTCCTTCCCATAATGGAGATAACTTGTGTCGATCCTTTGTAGTCTGAATCTTACGTAGAACCATATCACCAACAGTAAAAGCTCATGACCGAACGTTGCGGTTGTGATAACACCAAAGCCCTTGAAGGTATCTTGCCGACTGAACCAATGCAGCTTCACGGGCTTCCTCCAGTTGGGTCAAATCGTCAACTCTATCTTGATCATAGCGTTCATCATTGAAACTGCGAACTCGAAGGGATTCAAATTCCATCTCACTCGGCAACATTGCTTCTGCCCCATAAACCAAGAAGAAAGGTGATTGGCCAGTGGCCCAACTAGGCATGGTCCGCAGCGACCATAATACTGAAGGCAACTCTTGAACCCATCTTCCATCATAAGGACTTAGCCTATCAAACACTCGGGACTTGATGCCTTGAAGAACCATACCATTGGCGCGTTCGACTTGCCCATTGCTTCTGGGGTGTGCCACCGACGCGTAGCAAATTTTGATCCCGAAATCTTCACAAAATTCTTTAAAAACACCTCCGGTGAACTGAGTCCCATTGTCGGTTATAATCCTATTAGGAACACCAAATCGATGGACAATACTCAAGATAAAATCTCGCGCCTTATCCGTAGTTATCGTGGCAATCGGCTTAGCCTCAATGCATTTAGAGAACTTGTCAATCATGACAAATAAGTGTGTAGATCCTCCTGGAGCCTTCTTGAAGAGACCCACCATATCCAAGCCCCATACCGCAAACGGCCACGACAATGGGATTGTTTGTAACTCTTGAGCTGGAACGTGGGTTTGCCGAGCGAAAAACTGATATCCTTCACATGTACGGACCACCTTGTCGGCGTCGGAGACCGCCGTGAGCCAGAAAAAACCTTGCCTATAGGCCTTGCCCACCAAAGTGCGCGCTGCAGCGTGACTGCCACAAATATCAGAGTGAATATCTTGCAATAATTGTCGTCCTTCTTCAGGCGTAACGCATCTCATCAAAACTCCAGAAGGGCTTCTCTTGTATAATTCCGAATCAACCATGACATAGCTCTGACCGCGACGTCGGACTCGCTCCACATCATCTCGATCCTCGGGTAGCTCCTGCTGAGTCAAAAACTTGATGAACGGTGTCCTCCAATCGGCATCGAGCACGGCAACTTGGTCTATAGCTTCATCATTGGGAACTGATTTCTTGGCGACAGTCGGCTCGTAGAGGTGTTCTACAAAAACATCAGTCGGGGCTGCTTCTCGCTTGGACCCAAACTGCGCCAATTCGTCTACCGCCTCATTATTATGTCTCAAGACATGAGATAATTCCAGTCCGTCAAACTTGTCCTCAAGCTTGCGAACTTCTTGTCGATAGGCCTCCATATCATCACTCAAGCAAGACCAATCCTTCATTACTTGATTGACCACCAGCTTGGAATCTCCTCGTACAATCATCCGCCGTATGCCAAGTGACACAGCGATTCGCAGGCCGTGGAGTCAAGCTTCGTACTCAGCTACATTATGTGAGGCAGGAAAGTGAATATAAAGAACATACTGTAGCATCTCCCCAGTTGGGGAAATCAAAACAACTCCTGCTCCCAAGCCGGTGACTCTTTAGATTCGTCAAAATACATGGTCCAGTATTGCAGCTCCTCCCTACGTATATCTTCTGGACGCTCGGTCCACTCGGCCACAAAATCGGCCAAAACTTGAGACTTTATAGACGTTCTGGCTTTGAAGGTGATATCCAATGGCATCAATTCCAAGGCCCACTTGGCAATGCGCTCAGTAACCTCTCGGTTATGGATGACATCGCCGAGTGGAAAAGAGGTGACCATGGTAACCGAGTGACTCTGAAAATAATGGGCCAATTTCCTGGCGGTAATCAAGACTCTGTAAAGTAATTTTTGTACCTGGGGGTAATGTGTTTTGGCTCCGGCCAACACCTCGCTGACGAAGTAGATGGGCCGTTGAACTTTTTGATGACCAAAACCGTGCTGACCACCTGGTGAGTTGCAGAAACGTAGAGTAACAAGGGTTCGTGAGGATGAGGCGACACCAGCACGGGCAGAGTTGTGAGGAATTCCTTGAAGTCTTCAAAAGCTTTCTGGGCCTCTGTGGTCCATTGAAATTCATCCGTCTTCTTCAGCAACTTGAAAAAGGGTATGCCCCATTCACCAAGTCGAGAGACAAAACGGCTCAGTGCCGCTATGCAACCGGTAAGCTTTTGGACGTCCTTCTGGGTACTCGGGGGCTTCATGTTCCTGATAGCGTTGATCTTCTCTGGATTTGCTTCAATGCCGTGATGAGACACCATAAAGCCAAGTAGCTTGCCTGACGGCACGCCAAAAGTGCACTTCTCCGGGTTTAACTTCATTCTGAAGGCCCGAATGTTTGCGAAGGTTTTTTCTAAGTCAGCGATCAGGTCTTCTCTCTGCTTGGTCTTGATGACAACATCGTCGACGTAGGCTTCCACGTTCCTCCCGAGTTGGGTCTGAAGGCATCTCTGAATCATACACTGATAGATAGCTCCGGCGTTCTTCAGGCCGAAGGGCATCGTGATGTAGCAATAAGCTCTGAACGGGGTAATGAATGATGTCTTCAGACAGTCGGACTCCTTTAGACTGATTTGATGGTATCCCGAGTAGCAATCCAAGAAGCTTAGAAGCTCACAGCCGACCGTTGAGTCGATGACTTGATCAATTCAGGGCAAACCAAAAGGATCCTTAGGGCAAGACTTGTTAGGGTCAGTGTAGTCCACGCACATGCGCCATTGTCCTGTCTTCTTCCGAACTAGGACCGGGTTAGCCAGCCAGTCGGCGTGGTAGACCTCCTTGATGAATCCAGCAGCCAAGAGCTTAGCGAGTTCTTCCTTGATGGCGTCCGTTCGATCTTGGGCAAAACGGCGAAGTCGTTGTTTTATAGGTTTCGCGTCTGCGGTCAGGCTATCACCAGTTGAGGATCAAAGAGGAGGACATTCCGAAGACGGCATTCATCCCTCGGTATGGGTTGTTTGAGTGCACGGTCATGTCTTTTGGACTTACCAATGCACCGGCCTTTTTCATGAACTTGATGAACAAGGTGTTCATGAAATTTCTGGATAAGTTCGTCGTGGTGTTCATCGACGATATACTCGTTTACTCCAAGTCCAAGGAGGAGCACGAACAACACCTTCGCCTGGAACTCGAGAAGTTAAAGGAGCACCAATTGTATGCCAAGTTTAGCAAGTGCGACTTTTGGCTCAAGGAGGTACAGTTCCTAGGCCACATCATCACCGCCCAAGGAGTGGCGGTGGACCCATCAAATGTGGAATCTATTACCAAGTGGACGCCTCCGCGCACGGTCTCACAGATTAGGAGTTTTCTGGGACTTGCGGGTTACTACCGTCGGTTCATTGAGAACTTCTCCAAGATTGCCAAGCCAATGACACAGTTGCTGAAAAAGGATGAGAAATTCAAGTGGTCAGTAGAATGCAACAGAAGTTTTGAGGAACTTAAGAAGAAATTGGTGTCTGCACCGGTATTAATTTTGCTAGATCAGACGAAAGATTTCCAAGTGTTTTGTAATGCGTCCCGCCAAGGGTTGGGATGTGTATTGATGCAGGAAGGTAGAGTGGTCGCATACGCTTCGCGTCAACTGCGCCCACACGAGAACAACTACCCCACTCATGACTTGGAATTAGCAACAGTGGTTCACGCTTTGAAAATTTGGCGGCACTACCTCATTGGTAATCGCTGTGAGGTCTATACCGACCACAAGAGTTTGAAGTATATCTTCACCCAGCCCGATCTGAACCTCCGACAACGTCGATGGTTGGAGCTGATCAAGGATTATGACTTGGGGATACATTATCACCCCGGTAAGGCCAATGTGGTGGCCGATGCTTTGAGCAGGAAAAGCTACTGCAACGCTACTTTTACCGAGGAAATATGTGGCAGATTGCAACGAGAGTTTGAACACCTAAACCTGAGTATTGTAGAACACGGATTGGTGGCTACTCTGGAGGCATAGCCCACGCTCGTGGAGCAAGTTCGGGCAGACCAGGTCAATGACCCTGAGATAGCTGAACTCAAGAAGAATATGAGAGTCGGCAAAGCACGCAACTTCGCCGAGGATGAACACGGGACAATCTGGATGGGAGAAAGAATATGTGTTCCAGATAACAAGGAACTAAAGGATCTAATACTTACGGAAGCTCATCAGACCCAATACTCAATTCATCCTAGCAGTACCAAGATGTACCAAGACCTCAAAGAGAAGTTCTAGTGGGTTAGCATGAGAAGGGAAATCACCGAATTCGTCGCGCTTTGCGACGTATGTCAGCGAGTGAAGGCGGAGCATCAGAGACCAACAGGATTACTACAACCTCTGCAGATTCTGGAATGGAAATGGGAAGAGGTTGGGATGAACTTTATCACGGGTTTACCAAGAACATCAACGGGGCACGACTCCATTTGGGTAATAGTGGATCGACTCACCAAGGTCGCTCACTTTATCCCAGTACATACCACTTACTCGGGAAAGAAATTGGCAGAACTCTATTTGGCAAGGATTGTGAGTTTGCATGGGGTACCTAAGAAGATTGTGTCTGATCGAGGCAGCCAGTTTACTTCGAGATTTTGGCAGAAACTACAAGAAGAGTTGGGAACTCATCTGAACTTCAGTACCGCTTACCACCCTCAAACTGATGCTCAAACGGAGCGAGTCAACCAGATCTTGGAAGACATGTTGAGAGCTTGCGCACTTGACTTTGGTGGGGCTTGGGACAGAAGCCTGTCGTACGCCGAGTTCTCCTACAATAATAGTTACCAGGCTAGTTTGCAGATGGCACCGTTCGAAGCATTGTACGGTCGGAAGTGCCGCACTCCGCTCTTTTGGGACCAGACCAGAGAACGTCAGTTGTTTGGAACTGAAGTCCTAAACGATGCAAGAGAAAAAGTTAGAACAGTTTGGGAAAGGTTGAGGATCGCATAGTCTCGGCAAAAGAGCTATGCAGACAACCGCCGAAGAGAGCTCATCTTTGAAGTTGGGGACCATGTGTACCTTCGAGTCACACCACTTCAAGGTGTGCATCGTTTTCAAACCAAGGGAAAACTAGCACCACGCTTTCAAAATTCTGGAGCACCGAGGTGAAGTTGCCTACCGGCTTGAACTACCCTCCAACATGCTCGGCATTCATGATGTTTTCCACGTTTCTCAGTTAAAGAAATGTTTAAGGGTACCCGAGGAGAAGGCAAACCCGAATCAGATCAAAATTCAAAAGGATTTGACTTACATGGAAAGACCTACCCGCATCCTCGAGACCAGCAAAAGAAAGACAAGGAGTGAAGTAATTAGGTTTTGCCGGGTTCAATGGAGCCACCATTCAGAGAAAGAAGCCACTTGGGAAAGAGAAGACGAGTTGAAGGCCGCCCATCCGCACCTCTTCGCCGAATCTCGGGGTCAAGATTCCGTTTAAGGGGGGTAGGTTTGTTACACCCCCAAAGTTAGCTTTCTAGGCTAAAATTCGTGAAATAAATCGTGTCAAATAAATTTTCCTTTTTAACCTAGAGCAAAATTCTAATTTAAAAATATATTTAATCAAGTGGAAATGGCATGGTGGGATTTTTCTTGAGTTCCCCATGTTAAAATACATTAACAGGATATTTAGTGGAATTTTCAGAGCCCTAGAAATAATTTTAATCAATTAAAAACCTCTATCACGATAAATAAATCCCTGGGAAATCCTTTTTCCCTTTTTCTTTTTCTTTTTCCTCCTTTCTGGGCCGTCGGCCCACCATCCTCCCTCTCTCGGGTCGGCCCAAGGCCGCCAAAGTCCGCGCCGCCTCCCTCCTCCTCTCGGGCCGCTGACGTGTGGGGCCGCCGCCCGGGCCGTCACTCCCACGGCCGGCCGCCGCCGCCCCACGCCGCCCGCTTTCCCCGCGCCCACGCACCCGCAACCGTCGCCCGGGTCACCTCCCCGCGTCGCCCGCGCCGCCCGCGCCCGTTTCCCCCACTCCGCACCACCTTCCTCGCGTCGTAGAGGCCGAGATTCGCGGCTGAATCCCGCCCTCTCTCTCCTCTCCGCGCCAAACTCCAGCGAGGAATCCGGAGCCCACGGCCGAACCCTAGCATCGGTCCTCCTTTAAATCGGCCTCCCCGCACTCCCCTCTCCCTTTTTCCTCTAACGCCGCCGCCTCCCGTGAGCCCTAGCGCCACCGCCGCCGTCGTCTTCCTCCCCTCCGTTGAGCACCGCTCCTCCCTCTCTCCCTCTCCTCTTGGCCGCCGCCCGCGCGCTCCCCGCTCGACCGCCGCTGCTCGGCCGCTCGTTCGGCCGCCGCTCGCGCGTGCCCGCCAGCCGCGTCTGGCCGCCGCCCGCGCCGCCATCCGCGCCGCTGCTCCGCGCCGCCCGCTCCGGCCGCCGCGCGTGCCGCCGCGCCATGGCTACGCTGTGGTCGCGATTGGTGCCGCGAGGCCGCCGCGTGGTCGCCTCGTCCGTGCTGCGCGCGCGCCGCGTGGCCGCCGCGTCGTCTCGCCTCCCGCCGCGTGGCAGCCGCGTGGTCCCCGCGTCAGCGCCACGTCGGTGCCGCGTGGTGCGCCGCCCGCCGCCGGCCGGTGGACCAAGTCCACCATGGACCGGGACCCCGTGCCACCGACAGGTAGGGCCCACCTGTCAGCGTCGCCGCCCTCCCCACTCACGTCAGCCCTGGCATCAATGGCGTCAGCCCTAGGGTTTCTTGCGCAATAATTAAATAAGGATTTTTCTGTTTATAGTAAAAACACAGATAATCTTCTAAAATTCATAACTAATTCATCCGGACTCCGTTTGAGTCCATTCAAGTTGCAAAAAATTCATAAAAATGTCTAGAGGTTGGAGAAGCTTGGCTTCCCACTTGACCAAGCGTTGGCAACTGATTTCATCCTTGCATCGCTTCCACCCAGCTATGGAAACTTCATCTCGAACTACCATTTGCATGGGGCGGAGAGGGGCTTGAATGAATTGTGTGGCATGTTGAAAACAGCAGAGGCTGACATCAAGAAAGGCGCTGGCAGCAGCCATGTGATGGCAGTACAAAACCGGTCTAAGTTTAAGAGAAAGGGCAATTCTTGGAAGAAGAATAAGGGCAAGGCTAAAGATGAGATCCCTAAGCCAAAACCACCTGCGCCCAAGACTGGTGTACCTGCTGATACAGTGTGCTTTCATTGTGGTGGGAAAGGTCACTACAAGAGGAGCTGCAAGTTGTATCTTGAATCCTTGAAGAAGGATGGCGGTAGTAAAGGTACTCCCGTTTATCATACACTTGTTGTTCATATTACAGACATTTTCCTCGCTGACTCTTATATCAATTCTTGGGTATTTGATACCGGATCGGTTGCTCATATCTGCAATACGATGCAGGGAATGATAAGAAGTAGAAGCGTTGGAAAAGGCGAAGTTGATTTCCGCGTGGGCAATAATGCAAGAGTTGCTGCGTTCAACGTCGGGACGATGCAACTTCACCTACCATCAGGATTTATTTTGGAATTGAATAATTGTTATTTTGTTCCTAGTTTAAGTCGAAACATTGTGTCACCTTCATGCTTGATGAAGGATGGTTATTCATTTGCGAGTAAAGACAATGGTTGTGTGATCTCTAAGAATGATATGTTTGTGGCTTTTGCATCCATTGTGAATGGATTATTTATTTTAGATCTTGATGATGCGCCTGTCTGTAATGTTAGTGCTAAACGGCCTCGGCTTAATGAGTTAAGTCCCACATATATGTGGCATTGTCGTTTGGGTCATATAAGCGAGAATCGCATGAAGAGGCTCCATTCTGATGGGCTTCTAAGTTCGTTTGATTTTGAATCATACGAGACATGCGAGGCATGCCTTCTAGGCAAAATGACCAAGACGCCTTTCACAGGTTTTCCTGAAAGGGCGGCTGACTTGTTGGAACTTGTACATACGGATGTATGTGGACCAATGAGCACGACAGCTAGAGGCGGATTTCAATACTTCGTAACTTTCACTGATGATTTTAGTAGATATGGCTATGTCTACTTAATGAAACATAAGTCTGAAACATTTGAAAAGTTCAAAGAATTTCAGAATGAAGTAGAGAATCAACGAGGCAAGAAAATTAAGGCCTTGCGATCTGATCGTGGAGGCGAATATTTGAGCCACGAGTTTAGCAATCATCTAAAGAGTTGCGGAATAGTTCCACAGCTTACGCCGCCAGGAACGCCTCAGAGAAACGGCGTGTCCGAGCGACGTAATCGGACTTTGTTGGACATGGTTCGATCAATGATGAGTCAATGTGACCTACCTTTATCATTTTGGGGATACGCTCTAGAGACAGCCGCTTTCACTTTAAATAGGGTACCGTCTAAGTCCGTAGTTAAGACACCATATGAGATGTGGACTGGGAAGAGTCCTAGTTTGTCTTTTCTAAAGATTTGGGGTTGTGAAGTTTATGTCAAACGGCTTATATCAGATAAGCTAACACCCAAATCGGACAAATGTTTTTTCGTGGGATATCCAAAGGAGACTTTAGGATATTATTTCTACAACCGCTCAGAGGGCAAAGTGTTTGTTGCTCGAAACGGTGTTTTCTTAGAGAAAGAGTTTCTCAAAAGAGAGAAGAGTGGACAAAAGGTGTATCTTGAAGAAGTTCAGGATGAGCCAATAGGGAATGACTCTACGAGTGACGCTAATGTAGCTGAACAAGTTGAGGTACCCGTGGCAATTGAGACACCGCCACAGCCACGAAGATCAGCTAGACTCCGTGCATTACGTGGGGACTTGTTATTGTTAGACGATGACGAACCTGCGACATACGCGGAAGCTATGATGGACCCAGATTCCGAGAAGTGGCAAAGTGCCATGAGATCCGAAATAGATTCCATGAGTGACAATCAAGTTTGGAACTTGGTTGATCTGCCTGAAGGGGTTAGACCCATAGAGTGCAAATGGATCTTTAAAAAGAAAAAGGATATGGATGGAAATGTTCACGTCTATAAAGCTCGACTTGTCGCAAAAGGTTTTCGACAAGTTCAAGGGATTGACTACGACGAGACTTTCTCGCCGGTAGCGATGCTTAAATCTATCCGGATCATTCTAGCAATAGCTGCTTATTTCGATTATGAGATTTGGCAGATGGATGTTAAAACAGCCTTTCTAAATGGGAATTTAGAAGAGGACGTGTATATAATACAGCCCGAAGGTTTTGTTGATCCTAATAATGCTGGAAAAATATGCAAGCTTAAGAAATCCATTTATGGATTAAAGCAAGCATCTCGGAGTTGGAACATTCGTTTTGACCAAGTAGTCAAAGGGTTTGGTTTTTGTCAGAACGAAGAAGAACCTTGTGTTTACAAGAAGGAAAGTGGGAGCGCTGTAATATTTCTAATCTTATATGTGGATGACATATTATTGATTGGGAATGACATTCCGATGTTGCAATCTGTAAAGACTTCATTGAATAATAGTTTTTCAATGAAGGATTTAGGAGAAGCAACATACATTCTGGGCATAAAGATCTATAGAGATAGATCGAAGAGGCTTATAGGATTAAGCCAAGATACGTACATTGACAAGGTACTGAAACGGTTCAGCATGGAGCAATCCAAGAAAGGATTCCTACCTATGTCACATGGGATGCGCTTTAGTGATAAACAGTGTCCTCAGAATGATGAGGAACGAGAGCGCATGAGTAAGGTTCCATATGCTTCGGCCGTTGGTTCCATAATGTACTCCATGATATGTACTCGCCCAGATGTCTCATATGCTCTAAGTGTTGCGAGCAGATATCAAGCTAATCCAGGTGAGAGTCACTGGACGCTTGTTAAAAACATCCTTAAGTACTTAAGAAGGACTAAAGATATGTTCCTAATCTATGGAGGTGAGGAGGAGCTCGTTGTAAATGGTTACACCGATGCTAGCTTCCAAACCGACACGGATGATTCACAATCTCAATCAGGTTTTGTGTTCACAATAAATGGTGGTGCCGTCAGTTGGAAAAGTTCCAAGCAGGAGACAGTCACTGATTCTACAGCAGAAGCCGAGTACATTGCAGCTTCAGAAGCTGCAAAGGAAGGTGTTTGGATGAGGAGGTTCCTCATTGAGCTTGGTGTGTTTCCTAATGCGTCTAGCCCATTGAACATGCATTGTGATAACAATGGGGCGATAGCGCAGGCTAAGGAGCCAAGGAATCACCAGAAGAACAAACATGTACTTCGGAAATTTCACCTCATTCGAGAGTTCATTAGAAGAGATGAAATCAAGATGTGCAAAATACATACGGATTTGAATGTTGCAGATCCTTTGACAAAGGCTCTTCCACAGCCTAAGCATGAGGCGCACATGAGAGCTATGGGTATTAGATATCTTCGAGATTAACTCTAGTGCAAGTGGGAGACTGTTGGTAGTATGCCCTAGAGGTAATCATAGAGATGATGATGCTACGATTGTATCCATGATATATTTATGTGTTTATTGAATATCCATTAAAGACAACTTGTATTGATCAACAGTTATGTGAATTGTTTGTGAAACTCTTTTACATGTATGGCTATTCTAAACTTGTCCCTGATCGGAGTTCGTGTAGTAACACACATGAATATTAGATCAGCACATTATTAGTTGATGACTACGTTTCACAAGTCATGGACATAGAGATGTCAAACTAATAATGTGGGCGCATGTATGACGTGTGAGCTGGACTGACCCGACGTGAGAATTGTCTCTATACACAACATATACGTTATGTCCTTAGACCTGAGATTGTTGTATGTGCTCAAGATGTGAAACGACTTACTTAGGGACTATCAAACGCTACTCCTTAACTGGGTAGTTATAAAGGTGGTCTTCGGGTTTGTCAGGAAACATGCTGTGAGACATAAACAATCAAGATGGAAATTGTCCCTCTCCACGTGAGAGAGATATCACTAGATCACTCTAATGATTGGATCAACAAATGCATGGCCGTGCTTAGGTTAAGTGTTAACCTATGAGTGAACCATATATCGAGAGGCAAGGGAATAACATGTATATGGTATTGTGGTGGTTCGTCTGATTTGATCTTTGCGTACGTATAGGAGTTGACATGTCTTGCTAGAGGCCGCTGTCAACTATTGGTCGAGTAGGAGTATTCGGGCCATGTCTATATGTACGTGAACCCATAGGGTCGCACGCTTAAGGGCCTGGAAGCCTAATTCGGGTTGGACCCGAATTAGACTAGGTTTAGGGTCACTGATGGGCCTCCAACTCGAGACACACCAGGATGCCTATATAAGCAAGGGGTGGGCGCGAGGCTAGGGCAATTAACTTCCCTTGCCAGCAGCCGTCGCGCCCCCTCACGCTCACGCCTAGCGCTCTTCGCGGACCTAGCAGTCCGGAGGCGCATCGCTTCCTCCCCGTACGTGTGAGATTCCTCGGAGGTGCTGCATCTGGAGCACAAGGACGAGCCGCACAAGGGACGATTCGCGAGCGAAGGACGGACGTGTGACGGACGACCACGCAACTGCACAGTCGTCTCCGCTGCATCTGCGCGTCTAGTGGTAATCCCGTAACCTGTAACTAGCAGTCGATCTTGGTTTATGAGGTAGAAAATTTTTGATTTGTCGGCTAGCGTAGCAACCTCATAACCTTACACGTGGTCCCCGCGTCAGCGCCACGTCGGTGCCACGTGGTGCGCCGCCCGCCGCCGGCCGGTGGACCAAGTCCACCATGGACCGGGACCCCATGCCACCGACAGGTAGGGCCCACCTGTCAGCGTCGCCGCCCTCCCCACTCACGTCAGCCCTGGCATCAATGGCGTCAGCCCTAGGGTTTCTTGCGCAATAATTAAATAAGGATTTTTCTATTTATAGTAAAAACACAGATAATCTTCTAAAATTCATAACTAATTCATCCGGACTCCGTTTGAGTCCATTCAAGTTGCAAAAAATTCATAAAAATGTCTAGAATCCATTAAAAATAGTTTTGTTCTCTGTTTCAGTAGACTTATAGCCTGTTTGCTTGTGTGCTTTGTTTTTCGTTTAGATTCCGATAATTCCGATTCTCCGGTTTACTTTGAGGTTGTTGCCGAGGTCGATCCAGCGCAAGAGCAAGGCAAGTCATGCTTATTCATTTGAACATATTGTACCTAAATTGCGAATGTCTTATTTTTCTCTAAATACTGCATTATTTTATAATGTCATTTATGGGCTTATTTACCTATTGTACTCAGCTTTATATTTCAATTATCTTATTCCTTTGATAGCTTGGGAAGTAATTTGAGTAGTCACTATGTTAGAACATGCTTAGCCCTGCTTAGAAACATTAGCACATAATTGGGATAATTAATGTTTCACTATTATTTAGCGTTGGTTATTTTATGTTGGCTCACGATGGTTAATTGTGAATAATTAAATAATTAGTCCAACTAAAACCTGGATAATGGTGGGTTGTGAGCACATGGTTTTGATGGTCGTGCTCATGACATTTAAGAACCGGTTCACGGGAAACCCTAGAAGAATTATCGTACTTTCCACAAGCCAGCATGGGTAATGGCTAGACTTGTAGTATGGCTTTTTCCTAGCCGATGCATCCAGGCGAGGGTGGGCGTGGAGTTGGGTCGGCGGGGGTTTACCCGTTGATCAGCTGCCGGATTCACCTAGGCACGAGAGGGGGCTGCCTGCCTTGGTTTAAAGGTGGGGGCGAAACTTGAGGTGTGGTGCGCTTGGTTAGGAAGGGTCGTGCGAAGGGTCCTGTCGCAGTTCCTTTCCGGTGTACCGTGGTGGTATGTCGGCGCACGGTAATGTGTTGTGGGACTGTGTCTTGTGGGTATAGTTGTACACCTCTGATCAGAGTAGATCTATTCGAATAGCTGTGCCCGCGGTTATGGGCGATCAACCAGATTCACCGTGATTAGTTACACTTTTAATAATTTGACCTAATGGAACTGGTGTAGTTCAGGTGGTGGTTTGGGCCTGTCGCAACGTGGTGTAGCGTTGGACAGTGATGGTTCAATTTTGATTAATTAACTCAACTGTTTTACCGTTTTCAACTATTGTTTTTAAATGTGTATTTTATGCCAATAATCCCCTTCAGTCTCCTTTGTTATTACTTGCATCATTACTTCCTTTCCGGTATGACTTGTTGAGTACAGTGGGTAGTACTCAGTCTTGCTTAATTTCCCCCACATCAGAGTTGGAGTACGTGTCAGATGGAGGCTACTCGGAGGAGTAGGCTTGTGCTTGCCGTCAAGGATGCCCGTGGAATGGAGTTGCCACGCTGCGAGCGTCTAGTTAATTAGAATAGCTTGTTTACCTTTTTTCGCTGCATTTTTGTAAGAGATTTTTATGATGTTTGTAAGACATGGATCTGTATGTCAACTTTGTCGTCTGTGTACCCTGGCCAATCCTGGACGGGGATTCTAATACACATTCTGCTTGAAATTCGGGTTAGCGAATTTCTGGGCGTGACAATTGGCGATGTCATCTCTAACTCTTTTGGCCCTCCGGACTTTTTCGGTGAAGACTTCAAATTGAGCTTGGGATTTTACTGTATTAGCAGCAAGTTTGATATGATTCAAATTGCATGAATAACCAAGATCAGATCGAGGAATACGAGTCTCACGAATTACCTTCAATTTCTTCTAAAGCCTTGTTCTTGTCAGACTCAAGCTTGGCGTTGTTAGTTTCTGCTTTCTTCAATTGAGCCTTGAGGGAGTCGATCTCAGATGCATTGGCTATAGCATGAAGACTTGGAGTTATCAGAATCAAACAGATTATACGAGAGCAAGACAGGTTAAGTTCTCTTACCTCCGATTGAACCACAGAGTTCTAGGTTCATATCTCGAAGTTTATTAATTTACTCTCTCAAGACGACCTCTCGAGCTGCTGCTTCTTCTCTGGCATTCTTGAGATCTTGTTGAATATTTTCCAAAGAGTTGACGTGAGGCACCAGCTTCTCGAGGGTGTCTGACTTAGCCAATGAGCGGCAGTGTATTCTCTGCATTACGAAGATTGAATCAGTCAGCTGCACAAGGTTATATGGACGAGATATGAGAAGACTATACATACATTCATCAGATGGGTTGCTTCATTGAGGCTGGCAATGAGCATGTCGCGTTCCTCGGCTTCTTTTTCCTTGTTCAATATGATGCCCTGCCTTTTGCCTTCAGCATCCCGCCACTCGATCTTTATAGGAGGAACTGAGTCTTCTGAAGACTTCAGTCGGACAATCTCCTCCTCTTCGGTTGCTTGCTCTAAGGATGACAAATAAGATGGATACCGGAAATATACTCAAGACAAGAGTCTGAAGACTATTTGAAGCTTACCTGTCCTTGGAGCTGGGTCCTCGACCGGTATTTCTTCATCACACGAGCCCTGTGTGTCTTCATCCGGCTGGTTTCCAGTCGGGACTTCCTGACTGCCAGTTGGGGGCTCTTCCACAGAGGTGTCCTCACTCGGGAGAGGGTCCTGACACCCTTGTTCTGCAGATTTTGGTTCTTCAGGCACTGCAGATTGACTTGTTTTATTTGTCTGCCCGGTGGGATCTATATCCTGGGGTTTTCTGCAAGAGAAGATGAAGATAGTGAAGACAGGCATATTTTCGATGAGAAGATAAACTTGAATAAGCAAGAAGATACCTGTTGGACTTTCTGATCTTTGGAGCAGATCGTGTGGATGGCCTCAAAGAAGTTATGTTTGTTTTTGGAGTCTGAATTTCTTCAGTGTCTTCGTCCGAGTCATCTACGACCAGCCTTCTCTTGCTGACCTGTTTGCTGGTTTCCTCCTCGGCAGCGGCTCTCTTATTTTTGGTCTACGGTTTAATTTTTGGGCCCCCTGCTGGCTTCTTGGTATTTGGCTGAGCAGGTGCGTCTTCGTGGAAGACCTTGTACGGCTTGGAGATTATCAGAGAATTTGCCTGCAAGCAGTACTATTAAGACACATTGAAAGATAGAAATAAAGAGAAGAATGATACGAGTTGTAGAGTCTACTTACCAGAGGAGGTGGTCGAAGAAGACTAAAGGGAGCAACCGGGAGCTTATGGCTGTATTCCACCGCAATTCCAGATGAGAAGATCTTGTACATGCGAGCGCACAAGACCTGGAAGTTTAGGGACTCACTGTCCTCCCGGTTGGGATCACTCTGGCCCTCATACTCGAAGGCTGGCTTAGACCTTTCCTTGATAGGAGCCAGTCGGCACTTTATGAAATGTCGAGTGATCTGCTCTCCTTGAAGGCCTTTATTCTTCAGCTCGAGGATCTTAGCCAAGAGGTTGTTCGCTTCTATCCAATCCTGGTTTTCTGGCATGGTGTTCCAGTTCGCCCGTTGGATAGGTGGGAGGCTGATGAAGTCGGGCAAACTGGGGGCTGGGTTTGAGATGTAGAACCAATTTGCGTGCCAGCCCTTATTGGAGGATTTTAGAGGAAGAGGGAAATAATCTTTACGGAGAGTTCCGCGAAGTTGAAAGCTGGCGCCACCCACAACACAGGGATTGTCCTTAGTCGGATGGGCCTTAAGGGAGAACATGCGGCGGGAGAGATTGAAATGCGGATGAATACCTAAGAAGGCTTCGCATACATGGATGAAGATGGCAATATGCAAAATTGAATTTGGGTTCAAGTGATAAATTTGGAGACCGTAGTACTCCAAGAGACCCTGGAAAAATTCGCAAGTTGGAAGACCAAACCCGCAGTAAAAGAGTGGGTGAAGACAACAATATCACCGGTATTTGGGGTCGGGAATTCTTCACTGAACGCCAGACGCCAACCGATGATCTCCTTGGCCGGAAGAACTCCGTCCTTCACCATCTCCCGCAGGGTCGATTCCTTCACGTCAGAGGTAGCCCATTGGTCAAAGGGGATTTCTCTCTCCTCAGCCATGGATGCAGATTGGGGAAGAAAAATTTGGCGCTGGGAGTGGGGATTTTTTGAGGGAAATGCCGGGAATTGGTTGCGCGCGAGGAATCCTGATGAGGCTTGAGCTTCCGGAGGGATGGATTTGGATGCGCATGAGTTCTAGGTTTCTACGAAGAGCCTGTGAACAGGAGCGCGAAAGGGAAAGTTTTCGCAAGATGAAGCAGCGGGGAAGATAGCGGCGCTTCAGAAATATTAGGGTACCGCTAGGTTTTCTCGTGATTGGACCGAGACCCACGAGAAGCTTACGGCCTATATTACAGGTGTGGCTTGACACATGTCTTTAGGGACTTAAGCAGATTTGCTCTGGCAATATGCGCGTGTCTCATTGCCCAATACCTTTAAAATCCTTTCATACAGCAGTTACACGACTTGTTGAAGGTTGGTATGATGCAACTTGGAAGGTAACAAACAGTAAAGTTTTTTATAACTGTCCTGGTAACTTTTTTATAAGTTGCAGGGGCTGTTTGGTCTTTTTCAAAGCATTTGATTTTATATTATATCAATGCTTTTCTGCCACCTTGATGTGCTTTTTCGAATAAGACCGATATTATGGCTGGAGCTATTTAATATTTTGGTCGTATTTTTCAGATGAAAGATGAATTTATTTTGAGTTTATTAACTCAGATTTTCTATCCATGAGGATTGGCTGAGTTGTTTGTTCCGAGATGACTCGAGCAAAGCGACTCGGATAAGCATGAGCTTGCCGAGTACTCGGATTCATTATACACTATGCCTTGATTATAAGGTTATGTGTTATTTTTTATGATTGTTTTTGGCTTAGGCTAGGCATTTATTTAACTCAAGAGAGTACGACTATTATAGTTCTTGACTATATGCTTAGTTTGATTAACTAAACACATAGTCGGGGGCTACACCTAATTAGGTGCATCAATCGATGCACCTACATATCTATTTTTGCAATTTTTGAGATGTTTTCAGCCCTTCACAACCTTTTTTGGATGATAAAGCACTCGGGAGACTCAGGCAGAGGTGATGGAGGCACTCGGCGATAGAAGCACTCGGCTAAGGAGTCACTCGGCTGTGTGTTATTCTGGTTCAAGGCAAGATTATCTCGTCGACTGTGAAGGTCTCGGGGGCTACTGTGGAGATTATGGGTATCGGATACCCTCACAACTAGCTTATCCGACTGACCATAGGGGATAGCTTATGACTCGTGATTATGTAAACCGGCTTCTCGGGGGCTACTGTGGAGATTATGGGTACCGGATACCCTCACAACTAGCTTATCCGACTGACCATAGGGGATAGCTTATGACTCGTGATTATGTAAACCGGCTTAAGACTTGGGTGTTATGTTACCATTGAGATAAGGTAACAGCCTATAGTCTAAAGTTGGTAAGATTGAGGAGTCCGACATAAAGTATGATTGGGTCTCCGACTTGTAAGCCTACCCTCCAAGACTATATAAGGAGGGTAGGGCGTCCTTTGAGGGGGATAAGGGACAATACGCGAAAATAGACGACTAGAGAGAGAACTCACGAGAGTACATATTGAAAGAGATCAAGAGATCAATAAATCACTCGGTGGATCGAATCCCCGAAACAGGAGTAGGGTATTACCTCTCGTTAGAGAGGGCCTGAACCTGTCTAAATTCCTTTTGCATACTAACCCATCGTGTTTGGCGCTTGACTGCTACCCCCAGATTCTTATTGCCGAAACCAAGTTTTGACACATATCTTCGTTAATGATTTGTTAATTGAATCATCAACTCTTTTAAAAAGAATTGTGAACCAAAACTTGCTTTATGCAAAAATGAGCTACAAATAGCCTTGCCTTGATTATATGCCATGCATGTAGTATGCTAGGATTGTCTTGTGATTGCTGGTACATTATCTAGTTTAATGTATTGACTCTTGTTATACTGGAATATCCATTTTGCAGGTTGTATGCTTAGTCTGATTTGAGTGATTCGGGAGATCGTTGTTCCTTCTAGGATTGGATCTAAAGGGGTTACCTCCCGCGGATCAGTAATTATTCGGACGATTGGCCTAAGTATTTAATTAAAGATGTAGAGTAAAGTTTATTTGTGTTTACTCTTTAATATTCTGATCTTCATCGCTTAGATGAAAGTGTGGAACTAGAGCTTATCCTGGGATCTAGTTCTACACCGGTATGAGTATTGAGCATTTGGGATGTCGTAGAGCTTTAGCGAATTTTGTCATGTCTCCTGAGATGTGTAACACATCTAGTCACGATCACCCCATCCAACTAAATATTTCGTGCTATCACTTCAAACAACTTACATAATATTTAACCCGGGGTGTCCCCCACACCAGTCATGAAGTTGGGAAAACCAATTCCCGAGTACACGACTAATTAATACGTTACAGTGGGTACTCTGACATGACCAATCTGACATGGTCGTTTGACCCTTAGCATCCGACTAGCCCAATCGTGCCAGGCATCCCTAGCCAAGGTGCTAAGACCTGGTGACTAGTCGGACTTAACGTAATAGATCGATCGAAAACGACTTCAAATAGCGGTGATATGGCAATAGGAGATCATCGAACAGAAATATATGTATTCTGAAATGATATATATATTGACTGATATGGACTAACTTACAGTAATGGTATTGATCCTATACATAAAATTTATGTAGTTGATCAATGTTCCACGAATTGGATAGCTCGCGGCCTTTGTCGTCTATGATTTTGTACGCACCTGGCCGCATGACTTGAACCACCATGTACGGTCCCTCCCATTTGGGTGAGAGCTTGTTTCGCCTTGCCTGGTTTTGTACTCGTTGGAGGATGTAATCGCCGATGTCAAGAGTGCGTGCTTGGATGCGCTTCTCGTGGTAGCGACGTAAGGCTTGCTGGTATCCGGCTGCTCAAATGTCAACTCGTTCTCGGTGCTTCTCCAGAAGGTTGGCATCCTCTGTTCGCCTGTTGTCTTGGTTCTCGTCTGAGTACTCTCGAACTCGTGTATACCAATAACGTAGGTCAGTGGGGAGCATTGCTTCGGATCCATACACGAGAAAGAAATGTGTCTCTTTTGTTGGCGTAGTCGGAGTGGTGCGGACAGCCCATACAACAGAAGGGAGTTCATCAACCCATCGTGAGTCGTAGGCCATGAGCCTCTTGTATACACGTGTTTTGATCCCCTGGAGCACGATTTCGTTTGCCTGCTCGACTTGCCCATTGCTCTAAGGATGTGACACTAAGGCGAAGCAAATCTTGACTCCGTATTCTAAACAGTAATCTTGGAAAGCACCGCTTGTGAATTGGTAGCCGTTATTCCTCAATATCTGGTGTGGAATTCCATATCGGCAAAATATCCCTTTCATGAACTTGATGGCGTGCTCGGCTCTGATTTCTCTTGTTGGCTCTGCCTCAATTCACTTAGTGAATATGTCGATAGCCACGAACAAGAACTTGTGGCCGCCTTGTCCTCGTGGAAAAGGTCCAAGGATGTAAAGCCCCCAGCATGAGAATGACCAGTATAGAGGGATGGTTTGGAGGGCTTGAGCTAGTAACTTAGTGTGCTTGCTGTGGAATTGACAAGCTTCACACTGTTGTACCATGTCGGTTGCATCTTGGAGGGCCGATGGCCAGTAAAAACCTTTTCGGAAGGCTTTGCCGACCAACATTCTCGTTTAGACATGTGACCCATAGATTCCTTCATGTATATCGAGTAATAGCTTTTTGCCGTCGTCGGACGTGATACACTTCAGCAGTACTCCATTGGCGGCTTTCTTGTAAAGATCATCCCCGATCATGCAATATGCCTTGGCTTGTCGGAAGAGCTTTTCTGCTTCTGTGTCATCTTCGGTAGCTTGTCAGCACCGAGGAACTCGATAAGCAATGTGCGCCAGTCTTGGTCGATCTCGATGTCCACGACGAGCTTGCTAGTCTAAGTAGTAGCCCCCGAGCCAACGTCGGTGGAGCTATCGATGTCATCGCTCGGCGAACTCTTGATTGAGGGATTGGTCAGCACCTCTAGGAATATGCCAGGTTCTATTTGTTCTCTTCGGGAAGCTCGTCGAGCGAGATTGTCAGTGTCAGCGTTATCTTTTCGGTAGACCTGGTATACCTCGAGCTCGTCGAACCTGCGTTCCAGCTTTTTGACTTCGACGAGATACTTGGACAACTCGGGGTTGAACCACTTGTAATCCTTATGCACTTGGTTGGTGACAATTTCTGAGTCCCCTTTCATAACTAGTCGCTTGACTCCAAGTGATACGGCGGCTCTTAGTCCGGTGAGAAGTCTTTTGTACTCGATAGTATTGTTGGTTGCCCGGAAATTCAGTTGGATGGTGTGTCGGAACTTATCTCTAATTGGTGAGGTTAGAATGAATCCAGCTCCTGCTCCTTGGTTGTTGAATGCTCCATCAAAGGCCATTGTCCATCGCTCGTTGTCCATTCGGTTGGCCTTACCATCCTCAGGGGCAATCCAGTCGGTGATGAAGTCTGCGAGTACCTAGGACTTGATGGCCGTTCGTGGGATGAAGTGGACATCGAATTGGCTGAGCTCAACGACCCATTTGGCAATGCGTCTTACGACTTCTTTGTTGCGAACAACTTCACCAAGGGGATATGAGGAGACGACCATGACCTTGTGGACCTGGAAGTAGTGGCGTAGCTTTCAGGATGTCATGACCACGACGTAGAGTAGCTTCTAGATCTGGGGGTATCTGGGGTTGGCGTCATGAAGGACTTCACTGACGCAGTAGACTTGGTGTACTTGGTGTTGTACCTTGTCGCGCTCGACAACGATAACGGTGCTTACAGAGTATGGGGTTGCGGTGATGTAGAGGAAGAGTTCCTCTTGTGTTTGTGGGGCAACGAGTATGGGTGGATTTGCAAGGTATTGCTTGAGTGCGCGGAACGCCTCTTCGGCCTCAAATGTCCACTCGAATCTGTCCTGCTTTTTCAAGAGGTTGAAAAAGGGCAATCCTCATTCTCCCATCCTAGCCACGAATTGACTGAGAGCAACCATATATCCAGTGGGCTTCTGGACTTCCTTTACTCTTGTCGGCAACTTCATGACCTCGATAGCCTTGATCTTGTCCGGTTTTGCTTTGATACCTCGTATGGAGACAAGGAATCCGAGCAGTTTGCCCGATTGTACTCCGAACGTACACTTTCCCTGGTTCAGCTTAAGCCGATGTCGATGGAGATTGTTGAACATTTCTCGCAGGTCGTCGATGAGGCGATCTCGAGTTTTTGTCTTGACGATGACATCGTCGATGTAGGCTTCCACATTGTTGTTGAGTTGTGATTGTAAAGCCCCCTGAATATCGCGCTGGTACGTAGATCCAGCGCTGATCAGGCCGAAGGGCATTTTGACGTAGCAAAATACATCGAAGAGCGTGATAAAGCCGGTCTTCTCCTCGTCTACCTTGGGCATGCTGATTCGATGGTACCTTGAGTAAGGTCGAGAAAACTCAACAGCTCACAGCCGGTAGTGGAATCTATCAGCTGGTCAATTCGTGGAAGTGGGAAGTAGTCCTTGGGGCACGCCTTGTTCAAGTCGGTGAAGTCCACGCACATCCTACACTTGCCGTTGGCCTTGCGCACCATGACTGGATTTGCGAGCCACTCTGGATGGAGGACTTCTCGGATGAAGCCAGCCTTCAGAAGTTTGTTGAGTTCTTCTTGGATGGCCTCTTTTCTGTCAGGCACCAAGCGATGCAACTTTTTTTTGATAGGCTTTGCATCGGGTCAAACCATTAGTTTGTGCTCAATCACCTCCCTAGGGACCCCGGGCATGTCGGACGGTTGCCAAGCAAACACAATTGCATTGTTGCGGAGGAAGGTGATGAGCTCGAGTTCCTATTTGTTGTCGAGCTCGGCCCGATTTTAACTGTCTTATCGGGGGTGCTACTGGACAACGGGATTATCTTGATTGCACCATCTGGTTTGGGTGCCGGGTTGAGAACTTTTTCGAAGGGCTCTATTGCAGCGGGAGTGGTGAGAGTTTGCTCGATCATATTAAGGCTCCTCTTGTCACACTAAACAACCATCCTAGCGTTTCTTGGAATCGGGATTATCCCTTTTGGTCCCGGAATCTTGATCAATTGGTAGGTGTAGTGCAAAGCCGCCATGAATTTGGCGAGCGCCGTCCTTCCGAGGATAGCGTAGTAGGCAGTGTCAAACTCTGCCACATCAAAGGTGACCTGTTCTGTCCAGAAATTGTCAGCCTTGCCAGAAGTCACAGGCAATGTTATCTTCCCTAGCAGCCTCGAAGATGATTCTAGGGTAATGCCATGGAAGAGCTGCTCTGAGGGAGTGAGCTTGCTTCTAGGGATCCCCATTGCATCAAGAGTGCTGGCGAAGAGGAGGTTTATGGAGTTGCCGCTGTCGATGAGAACGCGTGTGACTTTAATGTTCCGAATAGTAGGTTCCACTACTATTGGGTATCTGTCAGGGGTTGTCGTCAGGGCGGGGTGGTCGGCATCGGAGAACTCGATCTTCTGATCTGACCATTTCATTTTTGACACTGATCCTCGGGACGTGGAGCATACCTCGTGTTCCACTTTCTTGTACTCTCGCTTGGAGAATTAAGAGGTTGAACCACCGAAAATATGTGCCACATGATGATCGAAGTCAGGGAAGTTTGGTTCGTTGTCAGATGGAGGGCTGTCATGACCCTTCTCGACCACCTGAACTCATTTTCCCTTGTCTTGGGCTACCTTCCTAGCCATCGCTTTCTGGAAGACGTTGAACTCCTCGAACATGTAAGCGTTGGTCTTGTGCACCGGACACCATTGTCATACGTGGCCATTGTCTTGAGGAGGAGGTTGTTGGGGAGCATTTTTGTCTTGTTCTACGATAAGAACCTCTGACTGTGCCTTTCTCTTTCCCCTTTCTTGCGACTGGTTTTCTGACTTGGTTTTGGGGCATCTTTCTTGATGGGTCGCTTCTCTTCTACGGCCCTCCACTTCCCGTCGTTTCTTCGGATAACGTCATTGGCGTGGGCGCACTTGTCGATGATCTCGAAAAGCTTCATAGCGGAGGTAATCCGCCTTGTCGCCAATTCTTGGATCGTGTAGCAATCTCGGACGCCTAACTTGAATGCTCAAATCACAGATGCATCGGGATTGTGTTCTGGCACTCGTTGAACTGTCGGATAAAATCTCAAAGAGGTTCACCGGTCTTCTGTTTGAGGGCATGCAAGTCGTCCTCAACCGCGTGTCTTTTGTAGGTTTCTTGAAAGTTCACAACGAATTGTTTCCAAAGATCCGCCCAGGAAGAGATTGAAGATAGAGAGAGATGAACTAACCATGAACGGGCAGAACCCTTCATCGCTGTCGGCAAGTAATTTGTGAGCGCGTTATCGTCTGCGCTGGCGACATACAGGATGGTAGAGTAGACATGCAGGAACTCCTCTGGATCGGTGCTCCCGTCATACTTCTCCACTGTGGTAAGACGGAATTTTGTGGGTCGAGGGGCGAGCTGCTTTAGGAGATCTGTTGGTAGATTGAGATTTTGGCACCTCGTTCGTGGTGTGAACCGGAGAGATGGCCATTTGGGGGGGGGGGTGATCTTCGCTTGCGCTGTTGTCATGGCCTTGCCCTCGGTTGACACCGAGGAGGGCAAGATCAGAACGGGAGCGAAGACCGGGAAGACGAGACATCCGACATGGACCATGGCGAAGACTGGCTGGGTTGGATCTCCTACGCCAGGTTGATCGTAGAAGCCCTTGTCGGAAAATCCTGTCCTTGAAGTCAGCTCGTTGAAACCTCTTAGCACCAAGCCCCCTACCTGGCACGTCACTGTCAACGGACTATACCCGAAGACAGTATTTGGAGGGTATGGTGATCGTTGGAACTAGGGTATACGCGAGATTGGATCAAGCAGACATGAAACATAGATTTATACTGGTTTAGGCCCCTCGAAAGGTAATAGCCCTTGTTCAGTTTATATGATTATATGGATGGGAGTAGATCATAGAATACAATGAGGAAAATGACGACTAGATGAATCCACCGACTAGAAGCTGTCGAGAACGGCCCGATGAGATCTATTCGGCGAGATACGGTGCTGGCTTTCTCCGGATTGCTCTTGTGTATGGCTCTGACTATGACATGAGACTCGATCCCCTCCTTGAACAAGGGGGCCTTGTATTTATAGCACATATCTTCTTCTTCTTCAAATAGAACTCAGAGAGATAGAAAAGGATACGGGCCTAAGGACACATTTTCTTCTCTGACTAGGACTCTAACACCTTTTATTCTGAAGAGATAATTTTCTTCTTTATCGGCTGTATTTCCTTAATAATAGGACACCTTCCCGTATAATATTAGGTATATGGTATTGTCGTATTTCATTAACCTATGTATAGGAGGTATGCCTTATCCTTAACACTGACACCGACAATCTGTGTCAGTTGTACTTTATAGCCAGGACTGATGTTTTATTTTAGAATAAAAAAACAATAACACATGGTTTCAGAATTTAATTATGCCTATAGAAATGGTAGTAACAATTAAATAGTGCTATGCATCGTTATATAGTCGTTAATTATACCTCACATGCGTAAATTAATTAAACATCATATTACTTGTCGTCATTAATATCGAACGAGATGATCGTGAATTATATTTTTGGCCATATATAACTACCAAAGTGGTATTTTGAATTGGCGGCCCACAAGTAAGTGAGAGAGAAATGGAAAACCTCCCAAGTTTCTTCCTCCTTCAGTCGGTGTTGTCAAGCTCGAATTTGAGGGCACCATTGGTAGAAATGAAGACTGAGCTACAGGTCTAGCTCATGGGCATCCTAGGGGAAGGCGTATGACAAGGTGAAGAGGCAAGATCTATTAGAGACTTGGAGTTTGTCTTCATCGGAACTAGAGCAGCAAGATCTGGTGTAGCAGGCCACTAGGTCCTTGTGGGAGGTCGAGATTGAACTTCGTCCGCTCAAGCTTGGGCTTGATCTAGTGGCACTGGCTCCACATTGCTCGAGATCGATTCCTCATCCATGTCGACACCTCGCTTGGTCGTACGCTCCAATGATGATGCCTCGGCAAGCTTAACCTCCACCTGTGCAGCACTATCGCTTGACCTTGCCTCTATTGCGCCCACATCATGCTCTCGCGAGCTCCACCTTTGCCCGTCCCGGTTCCCTCGTTCGAGCTCGCCTCACCTCTACCTCTACCTGCACCTCTATTGTCACTGCACGTCGGCACCTGGGGATGGCTCAGCTGTTGCTTGGGATGGGATGTTGACCGGAGAATCGCAAGGAGGAAGAAGAAGATAGATGAAAAACTTCCCAAATTTCTTCCCCCATCGTCAGTGTTGTAAAGCTCGAATTTGAGGGCACCATTGGTGGAAATGGAGGTTGAGCTAGAACTCCAACTCATGGGCATCCTAGACGGGGGCAGATAACAAGATCAAGGGGCAAGACCTAATGGAGACATGGAGTTTGTCTTCGTTGAAGCTAGAGCGGCAAGATCTGGTGTAGCAAACCACCAAGTCCTCATGGGTCCGGTTGAGATTGAACTTCGTCCACTCAAGCTTGGGCTTGATCTAGTTGCACTGGGCCCACATTGCTTGAGCTCGATTCGTCGTCCATGTTGACACCTCACTAGGTCGTGCGCTCCAATGACAATGTCTCAACAAGCTCAACCTCCACCTGTGCAACCCTACCGCTTGAGCTTGCCTCTGTTGCGTCCACACTGTGCTTCGCTTGTGCTCCACCATTGTCCGTGCCAATTCCCTCACTCAAGCTCGAGCCCCACCTCTACCTCCACCATCACTGCATGTCTGCAAATAGGGATGACTTAGTCATTGTGTTGGGATGGGATGCTGACGAGAGAATTGCAAGGAGGAAGAAGATAGATGGAGAGGAAGTAGTGCAAACTGCAAAAATAAAAAAAGGTAATGTTAGTGTCCAAGGTGAAAATATGTTCGTAAAGCTTAGGCATTAATAGCTGGCCCAATACACCATTTACCTTTTTTTTTTTTCAACATCCCCTCTACGTCATGCTTTTATTTTTGTATAAAAAAACGGCCTGAAGGAGTACCAAGGTCAGTAAAAGAACAATTTTCTCTGTTTTACTCATATTGACCAAAATTTAATGTTTTTCCTACTAGTGTGTTTTTGCTAATCTTGCATTCCAAAGAAGACCATAGTTTTAATTCGTCTAAATTTTAGAAAAATTATAAAATTTGTAAAATTAAATATGAAGCAGTATCCATTTTATACTATCAATTTAGTATTTTATCAATTTAATTCAGAAAATCAATTTTTTTTAAAAAAATGTTGATGCCGTCTCTTTTTAATCTAAGCCATTATAGTTCAACCCATTTAACATGTTTAAAAATTTATTATTTACAGTTCCAAGAAAAAATAGCCTTGGCCAGGAGTAGTTGTGCAATATATATATATATAAAAGAAGAATTTGAGCAGCAGCTGTGTTCAAAATTTGGGTTCAAATCGTGAGACCAAACGCTCACCGGCGAAGCGAAAGCGAAAGCGAAACCCGCACCAGCTCACCAAACGGCGACGCGCACGGCGCCGCCGCCCTCGAGCCCGACTCCGGCAAGCTCCCATGGCGGGCGTGCAGAAGCCGGCCAAGCGGCTGGGGGGCATGGCGGAGGCGCTCTCCATCGCTGCCGACCTCGGCTTCCCCGCCCCTCCCGCGCAGGTCTGTCCCCAAGTCTCCCCGAATCCCTCCTCGCCTCGCTGATTCGTCTCTTCCGCGAATCCTCCCCTCCCGTTCTGGTTTCCGGTTCCCCCTTGCGGTTTCGATAGATCCAGATCTGCCCGGTTAGGTTGCAGCGCGTTTCGTAGGAGGTGATTGTAGAGGGTTTGGTTCGTAGCGATTGTGATGCAGTTGCGAAATGTAGGTTTCGTGGCTTGTATTGCTGGTAAGATTGAGCCCTGGCACTGCAGTTCCGAATGATTTGGGTGGGTTTAAGGATTTAATTCCGAGAGATTTGGGTGAAAATTGGTTAGCCTTGCGATAATTACCTGTGGAATCCCTGACACACTTTTGTGCTAGTAGTCTTGAACATTTCTGTTAATGGAAATTGTGTTTGATTAAAAAAAATCACTTGTGGAATCTGCCCATAACTTTGGTGAACCTAAGCTACTTGATGTCATGAACCATTGCTTGCTCTGACATTATTATGAAAACATCAAACATCGAGCTGAAATCTATATCCCAATGTATATCTATTTTCATTATGATTGTTTGACTTCCTAGAAATTTATAGTGTTCTGAATAATGAATAGTGATCTAAAGTCTGAACTGGCAACTTGCAGGGATGGTCATCAAAGGATTTCGTTCATTTCAAAAGAATATGTTTGTTCCAAAAAAAATTTACGCATCTGACATCTTTTACCATTCCTTGTGATGGCTTATTTGTGGCAGGAGGGTCAGGGAAGCTCAGACAAAAGCGATGATCTCGTGAGGGTTTTGAGGGAACTGACTGTTGTGCAGAGGAACATTGCCAATTTGCAAGTGGAACTACAGGGCAGAAAGGTGATGAATTGATATCTAGTGGCTAGCTTCTACACATTTATACTAGAATTCCACACATTGTCCACCTTGGTAATGCATCTATACAATATAAATATTTGTTTTACCTTCTCAGATCTTATACTACATGATACTGCTCTAACTTTCCATCACCGCAATCATGTATTCACTAAGCTTTGGTGTAATCAACACCCTTTTCATTTTCTTGCTGTGATGTGGTGCTGAAATCACAAAAAAGAGAGCAAAATATCACTTTGAAATATGAATGTTGGTACATATTTATCCGTACTGTAACTCTTGATTCTTGAAAAATGAATAAAGATGCCGAACCCTCTTGAGAGTTTAAAGTCTAAAGCTATACTGGTTGATGCATGACAGCATGAAACCTGAGAATGATTATGCCCATGGAATCCATTCTATGCTAGACTCAAACTTTGCTGCACACCATTTCTGAATGCTGGCGCATCCATCTCTTTAAAGAGCTTCTGATCTGAATATATACTATGTGTTATTATTTTGACCATACTGATGAAGTAGGATCTCCACAGGATGATAAAAATATTGCTCATCTGACTCACGTTAGTGAGATGGAGAAGAAGTGTGAATCTTTGGCCAGAATCACTACTATTTTGAAAGATGTAATTCAAAACAAGGTAATTGAAGTCAGAAATTGTTCTTTCACTTGTCTTTCTTGGGATTACCAGTTATTCAGATTGATTGTGTGAAGAATGTTCCGCCTGCATGTTTGCCCAATACGTTATCCAATTGTACAAACCTATGCATCTGAAATAATGATCCTTTTTCCATCAGGATCGCATTATTGCTCGACTGCAACAACCTTACTCCCTCGATTGCATTCCTGTTGAAGCTGAATACCAGGTTAGGTTCCTTACTATTTCAACCTCTGATTTTCATAACAAACATACCATACATGATTTTATTTTTAAAAGAACCATGTCGTTTTCTGAGTGGATCATGTTTTGCCTGCTCACCTGTTGGTGTCTTCTCAGAAACAATTTTCAGAGCTACTTCTGAAAGCAGCAAGTGACTATGGGGCATTGACAGCATCTGTAGGTGATTTCCAGTGGAGCCAAAACTTCAGAGAGTCGCCTGCTGTATGGGGGGTAAGTTGAAAAATGTGTTTCCAAATACTACGTTAGTGTTCAATTGTTCATTACAAATTCATTTTCTGTAAAACATCTTCCACCTTGGATGCGAGGATGTATGTTATCAGTGGCAGATTTAGATGACAAGTGATCTATGGATTTCTTGAAGTACCCATATTAGTACTACTATTTGCTTTGTAACGAACAATTGATGACTGCTTGGTCTTATGATGGCTCAGATTTGTAATTGTAAATCTGTTACCGTCTTGTTATTGGAGATTGGTTTAATGTTTACTTTTATCTTGATGAAGGAAATGCTTCGACCGATACCTGCTGCGCTTGCTTCCTGCACGCGCTTCTTCGAGGCCATGTCTGCAATGAGGGAATCCTTCTCTACGCTTCAGAAACTACGTGTCGGTCATTCTTCTCTGTCGATGACCCCTGGTGGCTCCAGTGATGATTCAAAGTTCTTGACGCCACCTCAGTGGAGAGAGGGCTCAATGCTCGATAGCTGGAAGCAAGTGGAGGAGGCAATCCCTGAGAGTGACGGACTCGATGCCATCAACCAGAGGAGGTTGTCATGGCCATCCTCCATCAAGAGGGACCAGTAGGGCAAGGTTCACCTCACAGATACTCCATATGTTTGTATGCTGTATAAATAGGATTCTGGCGTTTCTTTACTTCTGTGTGGTTACTGTTCAGTCATTTGAAAAACCTCCCGTTGGTAGGTGATACTGATAGTGTAAATGATCACCTATTAAACTGAATGATGTTAGAGGTTATTATGATTATCAACGAAAAGAACAGGCATTTCTGAACATTGTCTCCTTCACAACTATCTTGATCCTGTCATTAGCTAATACCTGTGCATACGAAAATGTAGCCTAATGATTAGTGTGCGTTGTCATCTTTCTGTCTGAGATTCTGATCAACATCATCTTTTGAAGACATTGGGAACAGATTGACATCAGTTACTGAGGATGCGAAAGTGCAAACTATGTATCACCAGTTGATGGTTGGTATTAATCTAGCTAATGTCTCCTGTACATGCAGAAATAATGCCTCTGGAAGAAGTATAGCCCTGAAGGCAGAATACTGTGTGGATAGTTGATTTACAAATTACAAGCTGTGATGAAGATTATATTTGAAATCAATTCTTGCAAAGGCATGTCTGTAAGTATCTGTTTGCTTGCTGTCAAATTCATTCAAACAAAACAACGTTCAATTTTCTGGCAATAAGTTGATACAATATTGAGTTTGCGAAGTTCTGTTGCTCTGCATCACAACTTTTTAACCTTGAACTGCAAATTGTTCAGGTAGTGCAAGAAGGAAATCTCCCAGGGAGATAGTAGTATGAGGTGTTATTCTCGAACAATTGAGAATTACAACAAATGGAATAATGAAATAACTGTACTGAAAAAAGAATGTGTTCTCCACATGGAAAACTAGGCCTCGTTCGGAACTCCAACTACTGTTGGATTAATTTCTATATTTTCGTGACACGCTTTTCAAGCTGTTAAATAGTGCGTTTTGTGCGAAATTTTTTATATGAAATTGTTCTAAAATATCAAATAAATACATTTTTCAAGTTTGTAATAATTAAAACTCAATTAATCACACGTTAATGTTATCTCGTTTTACGTAAAACACTTGATCTTCATATTCATCTTGAGGAAATTCAAACACCACATAAATGTGTAATAGTGATAGGATACTTTATCACAAAGAATGATAACCTTTGTACATAGAAAGACACTTCTGTAACAATGATTAATGACAACAAAATAATCACACTGCAGTGGATGAAAACATCAGCCCTGAGATATGATGAGCCGACCTTCATTTGGCAAGTGAGGAGCCATCCACACCAACCACAAGAAGAAATGGGACTACTGCAATCCAGACAACAACCTGGGCAAGGCGGGCACGGTTTGTGGGATCACGAGCGACCCATGAAGCAGTCAATATCTCCATCAACCCCATGATGAGAAATACGCTAAGAATGATATAGTAACCTTGTTTGTGGTGGGTAAATACTCCTGGGGAATTCCAGAGCATAGCAGCAGCCGCAGATACAGCAGTGACAATACCTGCTCCTCTCAGCCACTTCACAACCTGCGTTGAGTTCTGGCCACTACCAGGCTCAACTGTTTCAGCGAAATCATCAGGGATGACAATAGTAATGCTATTAGCATCACTTATGTTGTGCAATGACCCTCCAACATTGGCATTGACAACATGGCCTGGCGCCGTTTGCTTGTGACTGTCATCAGGTTGGATGACTTTTGTCAGGGCAACTTGTGATGGTGATTGGTTATTGGTTTCAGCCATCACTCTTACAAATGAGATACCCTGCAGATTGTGAAAAAGAAGACGCATGTTGTTCAGGAAGCATAACATAAACAAATAAATAAAGGTTGCTTGAACAAAATGATTCATTGGTATCCAAAATATGAAAGTTGAACAGATAAGAGAAGAGAACAGAAGAACTTATTAGTTGATCCTACACGTACGTAGAAAGTAGAAACAATACGTTGGTGTGTGTGTAATTTCAACTAATAAGAGCATGTACAATGGCAATTCATAGGGTTAATCGGGTTCTTAGAGTCGTTAAGGCTCCTTTGAAACGCAGGATTGAAAAAACATAAGAGAAAAAACGTGAGGTTTTGACAGGAATGAAAGTGTAAAAAGAATTGCAAAACACACGAAAAAAACAAGAATGGTCGTTTGTTGGATCACAGGAAAACGTAGGAATTAGAGGAGAGATAAAAATTCAAAGAAAAGTTTTCTCCATGAGGTTCAACCTCATGTTAAATTTCCCTTCAAAACTTGTATGGCAAGAGGCATTTCATAGGAATTTCATAAGATTCATTTGTGTTTATTTCTTTGATTCAAAGGGCTATCTAGGAAAAAATTATATAGAAACAAAATCCTCCAAAATTCCTACAACTTTCTTTTGAATCAAAGGGGGCCTAAGAAGGTAAGTTTGCTAACATGGAAGAAAGAGAGAAAAATAGTTATTACGTATAATAATGGTTTAACATCGACTCTTAACATTTATAAAATAAAATTTTACTGTATGAGGATGGAGAAAATAAAAAAAAGATAATAAAAAATATTTAGGTGCATTAATTCTTAATCTTTTGTTGTTCCCACTATGAGGATAGTCTGTAAGGGCGATAGCAGTGCAGGTACCGCACTTGGTGGGCCTCGGTTGCCAGCTAGGCCCAACCTCCTGTAAGGATAGAATTTTTAGCATTTTTAATTTTTATTTTTTAAAGATTTGCAAAAATAATTTTAGGTTTGAAAAATTTGCAAAACTAATCCCCAATCGCCAAAAATCGCCCTCCCAGAGAACGACAAGGGGCCTAACTGCAAATTTTTAAACCCTTCGTATCGGTTTAATTGCTTAAAAACTAATAATACTTATTCGACACTCAAAACAATCTTAAATGAAAAAGTTGTTAACTATAAAGTTATAGATCTCACAGAGGTCTACAACTTTATAGTTAACAACTTTTTTATTAAAATCTTTTAAATATCCAAATATTCGTTACAAAATCTAAAACCTATTTAAAAGAATCTCATATCTACATTTTAAACAACATCGGATGGAGATAAACTTTATATGAAAGTTATAGATCTCACAAAGATCTACAATTTTGTTATTAACAACTTTTTTATTTAAGATCATTTAAACTGTCAAATAAGCATTATTAGTTTTTCATCAATTAAAACCGATGCAAAAGGTTTAAAAATTTGCAGTTAGGCCACTTGTCGCCCTCTGGAAGAGCGATTGGGGATTAGTTTTGTAAAGTTTTCAAACCTAAAATTATTTTTGCAAATCTTTAAAAAATAAAAATTAAAAATGCTAAAAAGGATATATGCTCCACAGTACAGGCTATTTACAGTGAGTCCCACCAATATCTCTCCTCTCACTTTTCATCTCCCCTCTCTCTCCTCTCTGCCTTTCCCCACCGAGGGAGGAAGCGAGGCGTCGAGCGGACCGGCGGCGAGGCAGCCCAAGCTGTGGATCGAGCTCACTGGCTCCAAATTGATGTTGGAGGGGCGGGTCGACGTCGGCCGCTGCAGATCGAGGGAGGCTGCTATGGATCGAGTTCACGGTGGCATATCGAGCTCACTGGCTCCGGATTAACCTTGGCGGGGCGGATCAAGGGTGGTGGCTATGGATCGAACTCGCCGGCTCTGGATCAATGTCGGCAGGGTGGGTCGACCTCGGCCGCTGCGAATCGAAGGAGGCTGCTGCAGATCGAGTTCACAGCGGCGTATCGAGCTCGCCGGCTCCAGATCGACCTCAGCGGGGCGGATCGAGGGAGGCGGCTATGGATCGACCTTGCCGGCTCCGGTTCGACCTCGGTCGCGACCGTCCCCATCCACGGAACAGAGAAAACGTGAGCGACGGTGCCACCGAGCTCGCCAATCCACCTTGGGGCTCGCCAGATCTGGCCTTGGGTGACGACGACATCTCGTCGACGGCTGCTCGAAGACGACATCTCGATGGCAGCAGCTTGACCGCCGCCATCTTCCCTTCTCGTTTGCGTCTCAACCCAGGCCGTCGACGCCACCCCGTCAAGCTCAGGTGGTGGTCTCGCCGGTGACGATCGCCGCCGCCTCGCATGGGCCACACCCTCTCCCAACGTGCTGCTCGAGCCGTGGCTCGCTCCGCCTTAACAAATCATTGACAAAAACTGACGATGAACGCGGGTCTCCATTTGGCTCCACGTTCTTCGCTTGGTAATGGGAGAAGCAAACGTGGTGTGGAATCTGTGATGTGGAAGGGTGAGGCTAAATGACAGCTAGATCCGCCGTGAAAGCCCTAAGGCTGTGTTCGGCACCAGTTTCCGGGCGCGCACGCGTACAGTATTTTTTCCCACACGCACGTTTTTCAAACTACTAAACGGTGTATTTTTTTGCAAAAAGTTTCTATACAAAAGTTGCTTAAAAAAATCAAATTAATCTATTTTTGAAAAAAAATTAGCTAATACTTAATTAATCACGCGCTAATGGATCGTTTCGTTTTCCGTGCGCACTGTGTGCTTTCCAACACTGGGTACCGAACGCTGCCTAAGTAGACCAAGGAGCAAATACTAGGCTAACGGGCGAAATCCCTAATTCGCGACTAGTTGCGCATCCACTCGTGGGCACAATCGCCTTAGACTTTCTTTTTTTGCCCAGCACGAACTGGGCCGGATTCCCTATTTTTTTGGTCTTTTGACCCTTTCTCATTTCAAGATGGAAAAAGTACATCTGAGGTTTCTCATCTTGTCACCGAATTACAAAATCGTTCCTAAACCAAAAACATCCCTCAACTTACAAAACCGGGTCACTCTGGGTCCTTAGGCAGAATTGATTCTGGTTGACCTTGATTTTGTCCGACGTGGCAGGTGAGTTAGCGTAAGACCCTGTGGGCTCCACATGTTGGCACCACAGCTCCAGGCCGAGTGGCGCCCCATCCCAATCCCCCTCTCTCCCGTCGATATTGAAGAGGAGCGGCGATGATGCCCTCCCCGCCCCCACGGACCCCGACGACGGGGCTGGCGGCGTTCAGTGGCCGACGAGCTCCACGCCTCACTCTCCTCCTTCAGTTCCCTCTTCCTCTGCACCCCTTCCCCCTCCCTCGAGTCCGCCGTGACCACCTTCACGCCCATCACTCGCTGCATCCCCAATGCGGGCGATAGAGGCTAGGCGGTGGGCGGTGATGAGCACCGACATGGGGATCAACAACGATGATGAGACGAGGGATGGGAGCAGTGAGGGATGGGCATGAATGGGTAGGGCGCGTAGACGGCCACGGCGTCGCTGCTCGACGGTGGCAGGCAGTGATGGGTAGAGAGAAGGTCGAGTCACGGTCGGTTGAGGAGGAGCGCAAGGCCAACCAACCGCACCAGCATCTTTACCGGCTCTTCCTCCTCTCGGTACCTGTCAGGGTGTGCTCTGCCCACTATGTCTCGATACATGTTGGCCCCATCTGCCTACCACGGTACACCCACGGGCGCCCCTCCGTGGGAGCATGCTACGGCGTTCAGGTCGTCGACGATGGCGACGACAGCGTCATGCCCGCTTTTCTCACACCATAGCTGCGCAGGAACTCGTCCCTCCTTCCCCGAGCCGATGACGATCCCATGTCGTCCGAGGTGGGGTTGCGGTGGTAGTGGTGAAGGGAAGGGAGAGGGGCATCGAGGATGATGCTGAATTCATTGGCAATGCCGGCGTGGGCGAGCATCACCATGCGTGTCATGGCCTCACGGGCCGCCGCGGCGTGTATGGAGGCCGCAGCGGAGGCGGCGCTGGAAGAGCTCAGGCGACGCCCAATGTCATCGCATGGGGCAGTTGCCGCCAACACCGCCTTCTCTCGTCAGTCTCGTGCACTAGAAAGAGATGAGGGAAGAAAGGGGAGAGGATGAAAGAGGAAGAAGATGAGGTGTCACTGACTTGTGGGTCCCACGCTGACTCAGCTGCCACGTCGAACAAAACCGGAGCCCATACTGTCTAAGGACCCATAGTAACCCAGTTTTGTAAGTTGAGGGATGCCTTATGTCTGTTTTTTGGTTCATAAACGATTTTGTAATTCGGTGACAGACGAGCGACCTCAGATGTACTTTTCCATTTCAAGTTTCTTTCAGGTTTTAGAGCAGGCTGAATTCAAATGTTGGGCCGTGCATACAGGTCTCACAGCCCACGTCCACGTCTGTTTCGTTTTTTCTTTTCAAATTAATTTACACATACATATACCAAGTTTGTATTTACATATATTATAAAGTTTTGGAGCTGTTTGGTTGGGCCGTTTTCGGGCCATATCTGATACCACCGTAAACAGATCACATTACAATTGTTTGTTTCAGATGGGCTATAATCGGATAGTCTGCAATCAAGTCCCAGCCCAATACAAAGCCGATTACCCTCCTGGATGGGTGTAAAGCGATACCGATACGGAGGAGGAGAGCATGACCTAGCTCCTCCAGATCGAGTGCTGCCACAACGCGTGTCGCCGGCGCCAACCCCTCACCCCACACTCGTCGCAGGCGCCACCCCCCGAGCCCCGCACGCTCCACTGCTTCCCTCTGTCATCCTCTTCTTCCACCTCTCCTTCTTCAGCACCACCATTCTTCTTCAACACCACCGTCTATATCAAGATCAAGGAAGCACCAAGGAAATCCCCCTGTTCAGGTAAAATTCTCCCGTTATACCAGATCTGTGATGTGAGTTTTTTTTCTCATGGATGGATGTGCTATTTTTAAAAAAATCTGTTACTTGATTATATTCCCAAAGCTGAATAGAATGCACCATGTATCGATGGGCTTGGGTTGGAAATATATGGTCTAGTTTTTAGTTTTTATGTTTTTGTTAGTCTTCGAATTTGTCTGAAATGAGTGAATTTATGCATGTATGTATGGATTGTTTCATTTGTTCAACTATCACCATGAATGACAACAGAAGCAAGGGGAAAACAGAGAATCAAGAATGTATCTCCCTGCCTTCTCTGTCTGTTAGTTGCTAGTATGTCTGTAAGTCTATCACTCTTCTTTCTAGTAGTACCATACTACACATATTATTATGGTGTTTACTTTAGATAGACGTTGAGTTTTGCTGGAAACTTCTACTGTCCATGTGGTTTTAGAGCACTTGCGATTGTATAAATGTAAGATATGTATATAGTTAATTCAATGAGCCACAAATCTTATTGTTTTAAATATGGAAATGCTTGGCTTATTTATTTAATTTATTTATTGTTTTGGCTTATGAAAGAAAAATCGGATAAATATGTTCCAGTAAAACAACACATACATGTAAATATGTACCTTCAATGGATGCTTGATATTGTGTTATGGTGAATTAATTATGTTTAGCAGCAAAAGTTTAATCTGTACTGTTATTTATTTGAATGGCAGCTTGATATATTATGTGTGCTAGTGGGATATATTCTGGATATAGGGTTTTTTGTTTTATATTTTTGTAGAGTTCTATGGCTCGTCTTCCCTTAAGTACCAAAATGCGGAGAAGAAATTTAGGGCTTAGAAATATGATAATTGCTGTAATACTTATGTAATACTTTTGTTTTATATGATGATTGCTGTACCATTTGTATTATTATGTTACTGTAATTTCATATAAGAGAAAATGTTGGAAAATAGAGAGGAGGATCAGAATTAGAGAACTTAGGAGTGAGAGACTATTCCAGCTTATTTGTGAGAGTGATATTGCTTGTATAAGCGAGCTTCGAATGGACAGGAGGACATTTCACATTTTATGTGACATGCTTAGAGACGTCGGAGGTATGGAGGATAAGAGAAATATGCCGTTGGAGGAATCAGTAGCTTTATTCTTATATATACTATCTCACCATTTAAAGAATAGAACAATAGGAAAGTTTTTTTTTTACCGAAGTGGAGAGACTGTAAGTAGGCATTTCAATTTATGCCTTCTAGCTGTTCTGAGGCTTCATCAACTTCTACTTAAGAAGCCAGAACCTATACCTGAGAACACCACCGACGATAGATGGAAGTATTTCAAGGTAATACATTCTAAAAAATAAATCATATCTCACCACTATTAATTGTACTATGTTTTGTTGATGTGGTGTTCTGGATTGTAGAATTGCCTAGGTGCATTGGATGGTACACACATAAAAGTAACTGTCCCAACAGGATAAAAAGAAGATATAGGTCAAGAAAAGGAGAAATTGTTACAAATGTATTAGGTGTTTGTGCACCAGATATGCAATTCATTTACATGCTACCCGGTTGGGAGGGTTCTGTACATGATGGCCGTGTCCTTTGTGATGCAATTCATACGCCAGACGGGCTTCGTGTCTCTCAAGGCGGGTTTTTTTTCCAATCAGTTTATTTTCAAGTTTGAAACTCCACAGCCTAAATTGTACTGATATTTCTTTTTAAAAAATTTAAAAGGTTGCTATTACCTTGTTGATGCTAGTTATACAAATGCAAATGGTTTTTTAGCCCCTTACTGAGGCCAAAGGTATCATCTAGGTCGTTTCACAGCACATGACCCACTACATAGTGCAGAGGAGTACTTTAACATGAGGCATGCAAGTGATAGAAATATTGTAGAGGTCTTTTGGAAGACTAAAGGGTCGTTGGGCGATTTTGAGGGCTCCATCCTATTTTCCTATCAAAACTCAGTGTCGAATTATAATGGCATGTGCTCTATTGCACAACTTAATTCTGCAAAAGATGTCTAGAAATCCATTTGAGGATGAGGATGAGATACCATTGGATATTCTTGAGGGAGAACTCGCTGAACCTGAGTTTATCTCAGCTATTTCGATGTATGATGAATGGATGAATTTTCGCAACACTCTTGCTCAAGGGATGTATAATAGCTATAGGGCTCATTGAGGTTTGTGTTGTAAGTAGAATTTCTAATTGTTTGCAAATCAGAACTAAAAAAAATGTTGTTGCAATTTTGGATGCTTATTGATGTTAGTTTTCTGTTGAATTTCTAATATTTCAGTTATGGAGCATCTTGGAAGCATTGTGCGTGGGAAAGGCAAGAACAAAAGGATTTGGACATATTTTGAGGATGAGGAGCTGATCAAAGGCATTGTTTGAGCTCGCTTTAGATCCAAGCTAGAAATCAGAAGGGGGTTTCAAAAATGGATATTGCCAAGTTCTAGATAACGTACTTGCTAAAAAGTTGCCAAGTTCTAGCCTTACTGCCGTTCCACACATCGAGTCGAGAGTAAGATACTTTAGGACCAAGTTTGGTGCCATTGAAGTGATGCTAACCAGAAGTGGTTTTTCTTGGGATGACAACAGAAAGATGATACAATGTGAGAAACAACAATACGATGATCATTGTAGGGTAAGTCATCAAACCAACTATATAATTATATGGAGTACAATATTTATTTATTGATTCATGAGTGGATTGAATTGAAATATGTGAGAGTAGTGTAAGATCTTTTCTAAAATTTGTTTCAAATAAGTGGCTATATAAAATTCCTCTGAAATATTTGCAAAGGTAGCATTATGGTTTTCTAGTAATATGCTCTCTCATGGATATGTTGTCTTCTGTTGTTCATGTAATTATTGCATTTTTGATATATCACAGTAGCTGCATAGGGCTCTCTTCTGCTTGCTGAACCATGGCCTTAATTATATGTCATTCTTTGTCTTTTACAGAAAAACAATGAGGCAAAGGGCCTGTATGGTGTAGCATTCCCTCACTATGATACATTAGCTGCAATTTATGGTAGAGACATTACTACTGGAGAAGGTGCAGAAGGACTTGGTGAAGCTGTGGCTAATATGGAGAAAGAAATTGTTGTTCAAGATATTCAAAATGAAGAGAATGAAGAGAGAGTGTCTAGAGAAACACCTCGACGGAGCGTTGATTCAACTGCACCTCGACGAAGCGTTGATTCAACTGCTTCAAGCTCTAAGAAGCGGAAGAAAGATAGCAACAAACCGAAGGGTACCTTGTCAAGTGATCCCTTTATGGATGTTTTGCCGATGTTCAAGGTGATTTGAGGGATATTACAAAGTATGTGGGAGCAATGGTGGCATCTATGCAACGTGAACCTGAGATTCAAGAGAAGGCTATGGACGAGGAGAACCCACTACAAAAAATGCAGAATGAAGCTATTCTTGAGTGTCAAAACTTGGAATGACTGGTACTGAAGTTGTCAATGCTATTGCTACTTTTGTAAAAGTGTCGGCTCAAATGAGTATGCTTCTTGCTCTTCCAGAGTGTCTCAGGAGGGAGTACGTCCTGAAAATACTTGCTGGTAATGCACTATACACATTTGCATGTTGTATTACATAGTGTCTTGCTTACATACTAAAAATGCAATGAGAACCTGTTTTCTTGTCCATCATCAAATTACAACCTGATCACTCCTCTAGTGTTGCAACTTGCAACAGGCAATAGATCACTTTATTTTGAGATCATTAATTGTAAGGATATTGCTTTTTACTACTTTAGCATTTCATATATGCATTCACTGTGAACAAATTTGCATCAAATACCTTTTATTGCCTTATATACTATTTGTCTAAAACCATGCACCAGTATAATGCATGTATGGATCCAGCTCAATGCCATAGGAATTAACTTAAGGGAGCATAAGTAGTAATATCATATTCACTCTAAACTACTCCTAACTAGAACATATGCCTACACCTTTCTTGCTTGCTTGCACCTATAAAAAGGTGGTTCAAGAAAACAGAGAGCTTTTCTACCAATTCCTTGTGCAGCCAGTTTCCTAAAGGGCTATGGTTTTTTACTTCTTAAATTAAAAAATGCTACCTTTTTCTGAATACCATGTTTGGCTTGTATGTGCAAGAATATTCTTAATTTGGTGTGATGCTGAGCATTATATATTCTTTGATGTAATGTTTCTTTCACTAATTTCTGATTTTTTTCCTATGTGCTAAAGATGTTTATTTTCAATACTTCGGCTCTTATTTGCTTGAACTATGACGATGTACATATTCTGTGATCAAAGTATTGTCCTATTTTTCAGACAAAAGTACTACCCTAGCTTATTTGTTTACTAATCTGGTAGTTTCACTCATGTCAATTGTTCATCCAATCCTTTATTGATTGAATTTTGAAGGTGTGCCATTGATTGTATTCTGCAAAACACTATCTCTCGTCTTGAATTCTTGCTGTCAAAATTATCATCCAAATAGAAGTGACAGTGTTTCACTTGTTCGCTGCATTAATTCTCCATATTATGTATTTTCTCGTTGTGTATCAGTTCAGAATTTGAATTCTCAACTGACACCTGTTTTGCTTGCACCTGTTAGTCTGGCTACCTAACCAAACAACAGGAATGAATTGGTATCCACTATAGCAGCTAACCAAACAAAGCACATAATCGGATACACTGTAATCAGTTACCGCCGGAAGCATTCCCAATTACATTTACGTTAGCGTGATTGAACCAAACACCACCATAGGCTTTCTTTTTTTGCCCAGCACGAACTGGGTTGGATTCCCTATTTCTTTTGGGCTTTTGAACCTTTCTCATTTCAAGATGGAAAAAGTACATCTGAGGTCTCTCATCTTGTCACCGAATTACAAAATTGTCCCTGAACCAAAAACCAGATATATGGCATCCCTCAACTTACAAAACCGGGTCACTTTGGGTCCTTCGGCAGTATTGACTCTGGTTGACCCCGATTTTGTCCGATGTGACAGGTGAGTTAGCGTAAGACCCTATGGGCCCCACATGTTGGCACCCCAGCTCTAGGCCAGAGTGGCGCCCCATCCCAATCCCCCTCTCTCCCGTAGATCTTGAAGAGGAGCAGCGATGATGCCATCCCTGGCCCCACAGACCCCGACGATGGGACTGGTGGCGTAAGGCAGCCGACGAGCTCCATGCCTCACTCCCTTCCTCTAGTTCCCTCTTCGTTGGCACCCTTGCCCCCTTCCTCGAGTCCGCCGTGGCCACCTCCACGCCCATCACTCGCTGCATCCCCAACACGAGCGATAAAGGCCAGGCGATGGGTAGTGATGAGCACCAGCATGGGGATCTACAACGATGATGAGATGAGGGATGGGAGCAGTGAGGGATGGGCACGAATGGGTAGGGCGCGGAGACGGCCACGGTGCCACTGCTCGACAGCAGTGGGCAATGATGGGTAGGGAGAAGGTCGAGTCATGGTCGGTTAAGGAGGAGCGCGAGGCCAACCAACTGCACCGGTGCCTTCACCCGCTCTTCCTTCTCTCGGTACCTGTCAGGGTGTGCTCTGCCCGCTATGTCTCGGTACCTGTCGGCTCCATCTGCCTACCACAATACACCCGTGGGCACCCCTCCATAGGAGCGTGCTGCGGCGTTTAGGTTGTCGACGACGGCGACGACAGCGTCGTGCCCACTTCCCTCACACCACAGTCGCGTGGGAACGTCGTCCCTCCTTCCCCGAGCCGGTGACGGTCTCGCGTCGTCCGAGGTGGGTTGCAGTGGTAGTGGTGAAGGGAAGGGAGAGGGGCGTCGAGGATGATGCTGAATTCGCCGGCAACGCCAGCATGGGCGAGCATCACCCATGCGCATCATGGCCTCACGGGCCGCTGCGGCGTGTATGGAGGCCGCAGCGTAGGCGGCGCTGGAGGAGCTCAGGCGATGCCCAATGTCGTTGCGTGGGGCAGCTGCCGCCAACACCGCCTTCTCCCGTCAGTCTCATGCACTAGAAAGAGATGACGAAAGAAAGGGGAGAGGATGAAAGAGGAAGAAGATGAGGTTTCACTGACATGTGGGTCCCATGTTGACTCAGTTGTCACGTCAAACAAAACCGAAGTCAGCACTGTCTAAGGACCCATAGTAACCCAGTTTTGTAAGTTGAGAGATGCCATATATCTTTTTTTTTTGGTTCAGAAACGATTTTGAAATTTGGTGACGGACGAGCGAACTCAGACGTACTTTTCCATTTCAAGTTCCTTTCAGATTTCAGAGCAGGCTGAATTCAAATGTTGGGCCGTGCATACAGGTCTCACAGCCCACGTGCATGTCTGTTTCGTTTTTTCTTTTCAAATTAATTTACACATACATATATCAAGTTTGTATTACGTATATCATAAAGTTTATATGTATATATAGATATAATTTGTATGTGTATTTATAATTTTTTACATCAAAAATATATGCATGCACGTATAAATTTATACACATATAAAGATTTTTAAAAGTGTATATACAAAATTTATACGAAAATATTTTATATATATGCATATAAATTTTTTATACACGTTATATATACATGTATGTATACTTTATATACATACATATAAATTTTATATTGTTAGAAAAATACCCGTGCGTTGCTATGGGTAACAAAAAAAAAACTCGTGTTATATAGTCGATAACAAAATAGAAGTCCACTATGTATTCCAGTTCATCTTTACCTTTAGCTTAGGCCTTTAGCTATGAGCAAAGCCATACCTAATGATGCATAACCATGTTAATTTTGCATTTTTATGGACTTTTTTGCATTGCCGTACAAATCAGATACTTTTTTATTCTATTTAATTTTTTTTAGGGATGCCTTTTTTGTTTTTTTGGCTTTTTTCCTTGGCCCGATTGAAGGAAGGACGTAAACTGGACTTCAGAAAGGACGTTCTTTTTCTTGGCCCGATTAAAGGAAGGACGTAAACTGGACTTAGATGTTTCCGTCGTCCGTATGAGGAGGAAAGTAGATTTCTGCTGAGACTTCTTTTCCTTGGCCCGATTGAAGGAAGGACGTAAACTGGACTTCAGAACCGCATCCTTTCTGAAGTATAGTTTATGTCCTTCCTTCAATCGGGCCAAGAAAAAGAAGTCATAGTAGAAGTCTACTTTTCCTCCTTGTACGGATGACAGAAACATCTAAGTCCAGTTTACACCCTTCCTTCAATTAGGCCAAGGAAAAAGTCGCAGCAGAAGTCTACTTTGCGTCCTCGTACGAACGACGAAAACAGCTCTTTCTTTTTAAGTAGTAAAGATTATATACGTATACGTATCTGACGTACTAGAGGGGAGCTGGTAACGCACAGCTGCCCCCGCTAATGGCCCTAATAAGAGAAGGAAAGAGCTGAGGAATTTCTTATTTAATCCTACTTCCTACGAGTATAGAGTACCCACCAGGATAAATTATTCCTGTAGTAGTATCCGCGTGCCATTAAACATCATAGATGTGATATGTGATTCCTAGCATTACAGGTGCCCTTATTATCTGTAGGCAGGCCGGTCTTAGCTATAAGCCAACTATAAACTTACGTGGAGGAGAGAGAATTTAAAAAATGAAGAGGGTTGACTCTTATACAAGAGCTAGCTATTCACATACTTCAAGATAAATATATTAAATGCATAGATGAGAGATAGAAAGAGAAAAAAATAGAGATAACCTTATAGCTCATCTACTATACATGTTAACTCTAATATAAGCTATAAGTCATCTACTATACATGTTAACTCTACTATAAGTTATAAGCTCATAGTCGGCTCTACTATTAAACTTGCTCTTACCTTAGCAGTAATCCAAAACAGTGGGACCCACCCTTGTGACCCCATAACATAGATTGCAAAAAAAAATGGTAATTCAGTCATTTCGCTTGGTTGTCGTTTGGTCAAACAGCATTACCGTGGCCCGTCCATGCTAGAATTTTTTTAGAAATATTATTATTTTAATGGAAAATCGCAAAAATAGTTGACATTCGGATAAAATCGCAAAATAGAGGCGTATCGAATAGCGGGGGACCAACAGGAAGGGCATTTGAACGACGGGCGTTCAATTGGGTCCTATCGACACACGGCTGTTCGACAGGCTCCTATCGAACCGCGGGAGTTCGACTGGGCCCACCGCCTGGCAGCCGCAGGGCCTGTCGAACCACGGCTGTAGTAATGTAGTAATACCAATTGGCATGTTATTTCAGGATGTGAGGTGATGTGTCCGTTCGTGTGTATTATGGCGACATTCCAATACAACTTTGTGATAGCGGGGTAGATTTGACCATATATGCATTCGTTGATACTACCCTGAATGCACCAGGCCAGATGGTTATGAACGACGTGCTAGGGTGGCTGCATAATATGTTCGGGATAGATCCTTTGTTGGAAAAATTGATCATAAAAGCTGTGTGGCCAGTAAGGAGTGAATATGGATGGCAGTGGAGAGTAGTAGAGCTTGCATCTACTGGGAGTTGGAGAAAATTTGTGGCTAAAGTAAGAGAGAAAGGTTATAGTCTGGCAATACTGGTGCAGAAGAAAATAGATGCTTTTGGAACCGACGAAGTCTCACGGAGGTGGAACAAACTCCTATCGAGGTCGTGGAAGAGATTAGTATTTGCAGGAGTGGGCAAGGGGAAACAGGTGATTTTGTTGTGCCTGGTAGCAATTGTCCGCCTAATGAATTGGTTGATGATGAGCCGGACTCACCTTTGGTTGTTGATGCAACGGAGGAGAATGAGGCAGTAGTGTAAGAGATGGAACTGGAAAACGAGGAATATATTGCGTTCATGGTGGAAGGTTAAGATACAACACAGTGGGACAAGGAAACCAACGTACCTGATGATTGGATGACCATATCGATGAGTCGTCTGAGGGTTAACGATGGTTTAGATGCCCACTAGCGATATGATTGTAAGAAGGTGCAAGTTGGACAGATGTTTCATGACAAAGGGCACCTACAAGATACATTGGAGAGGTGGGCTTTTCTGCAAAAGGCGGGAGTTTAGGGTGAAGGTTTCAAATAGGATGACATATGACGTGAAGTGCATAAGGCCTGGATGTCCTTGGAGAGTGCATGGTTACAAGCCACAACATGACAACTTATGGATAGCTTCAAGGGTTGAGGAGCATACCTGTTTTTTGGACAATACTCCTTTGGTACACAGGAACATGATGGCTGCATTCGTGGCATAAATGGTGTATTTGAAGGTTGTTAAAAAAACCTCTTTGTCGCCGTTCACAGTAATGTATGACGTGGAGAAAGAGTACGGGTATGAGATATCATACGACAAGGCTTGGAGGGTAAAGCAAAAAGCATTGGAGATGAGATTTGGAAGTTACAAGGATTCTTACCACAACCTTCCCCCACTATTGGAGGTGATGCAGGCAAGAAACCCGGGCACATATATGGCTATTCTCGTGAGGTGAATGAAATTGGGAAAAACGTACTTCGTCATGCTTTTTGGTCATTTGGGTGCATGATAGAGGCCTTCCGAAATTGCATTCCGTTGCTATGTATTGATGGTACTTTCATGACAAGCAAGTATAGAGGAACTATTTTAACCGCGATCGGAGTCGACGCTGATAGCCATGTCGTCCCCGTTGCCTTCGCTTTTGTTGAAAGCGAGAACACATCAAGCTGGCTATGGTTCTTGCGTCACATTAAAAGGTGTGTAGTTCAAAACAGACCAAATGTGTGCATTCTATATGACCGATGTGCCGGTTTCCTCTCAGCGGTACAGCAGCTAATGGAAGATGTCATAGAGGAGGTGTCCTGGCCAGATTTGCATAGCAGATGGTGTATGCGACATCTTGGTGCAAATTTTTACAAACAATTCAAGAGTAAGAGATTGATGGAGTTGTTCAAAAAGTTGTGCAAGCAGAATCAGCAAAGAAAGTTCGACGCTATATGGGAACAGCTGGATCGGCTGACCACTACTCACATGCAAGAAGTTCGAAAAAAACCCGTTCTTGTCCGACAAGAGGAGCCAGAGGGCCTGGAACCCGTTCCAAATGAATCACCAATTGTTACTCGATGTAGGAAGCATGGGAGGACTATGAAGTGCTTCACGGAGTGGATAGAACATGAGCCAAGGGAGAAATGGTCCTTGTTGTACGATACGAATGGTTCATGATACGGTGTGATGACAACAAATCTTGCTGAAGTATACAATTGGGTGATGAAAAATACACATCTTTTACCACTTGTTGCTATCCTGGAGGGCATCACAAGAGGTACACAGAAGTTTCTTTGTAAAAGATACGCCATGGCTAGTCTTAACCTTACCAAACCTAATGTTAGGTATAGCCCCACTATCACACAGTACATGGACGAGAAAAGCAAGAAGGGGGGAATGCACAGAGTCTGGTTTGCTAAGAATAGGGAGTTGTTGTTTGAGATACGACTGCGTGACAAGAGTGGAGTTGGCATTGGGAGTACAGACATCACATTGGAATGCACGTTGTGGCCAGAGTATCATGCGTGCAAATGCAAATACAACAAGCCTTTTTTTCGACATCTGCCATGCTCTCACGTCCTTGCCACTTCCGCAAAAGATGGTGTTGATGCAAACATATTCGTCTCTCCGTAATTTACTAAGGAAGCATGGGAGGAAACTTGGCGTGGTGAATTGTGTGGTTGGCGTGCGGTATGCGATTTCACTCGCCTGCCTCCAAGGGAAGCCAATTGGGTGTCTGACTCAAATTTACTAGTTAATACTAGGGTCGACACAAGACGCGTCGAATCAAGAACCATATGGATGAAGCAGAAATGAACGATCGTTCTCGTCGTCAGAAAGCATGCATTGTATGCGGCGGGGACGATGCCCGTAAAGATTGCAGCATATACAATGTACGCAAAGATGCCGAAGGTGCCGATATTCGTCGTGTTCCAACGCGGAAGTCGACGAAGAAAAATAATCCTTAGTTATTCATCTTGTAATTCCAAGATTTGTCTGTACTTGGCTTGTATTTTTATATTTATCTGTACTGGACTTGTAATTTCTAAATTTGTCTGTATTGGACTTGTAATATTTATATTTATTTGTACTGGAATTTGATTACTTCAAGTGATTAGTATTGTACTTGTCGTATTATACTTCACGTTGTAAAATTTCTGCAATCTCAATTTGTCATGTTTTTTTCATTCCGTTGTTATGCTCATAATACTAATGCGTCTTTCAATTTGTAGATATGGTTGACAGTGACGATGTATAGTTGATCGACGAGATGATCGATAAGCATAATCGATCACGACGACTTAGTCGAGGGACTTTCTACAATGTGTTGAAAATGCGAGGACCAGATCAGTATTGGCGTATCAATCCTCGTTGGGTTCCAAGGTACATGCAAAAATATTTCTACGAGCACTGTCATTTAAAATTTTTCCCATTGCTAATTATTTCAATTTGACATGTTCTGGTTGAGAGCCGCTGGGTTGTTGACGTTTGTACGATTGGTTGAGCCTGTGGAAGGTCACCAGGTTTCAACATTGATGCGGCCCTGCTGAGTGCTTTGGTGGATAGATGGAGGCCCGAGACACACACCTTTCACCTGACAGTTGGAGAGATGGTGCCCACTCTACAGGATATGTCTCTTTTGTTTGGTCTACCGATAGCAGGTGCAACAGTTGGCCCGACACTAGTCCATGCTGGATGGGTCGATGATCTGTGGGCCAGTTTTGATGGGGTGGTGACTGCTCCGCTTGACGATCTCACAGATGGGCATAGTCCTATGAAGAGTTGGTTGCAGCAGTTTCACCAGGAGGTTTTCCCTGATGATTAGGAGGACTGGGTCGTGCGTTGACACTTAGTCGCGTACCTATTGTGGTTGTTTGGGTGGATGATGTTCACGGGGACTCACGCTGACTCCGTGGACAAGCACTTCATCCACTACGCGGAGCAGATCGCCGAGCTACTTGTTGAGGAGATTCCACAGTACAGTTGGGGGTCTGCGGTTCTTGCGGCGACCTACGCTGGCCTTTGTGATGCTTGCACCAAGAATATTAAGCCAAGTTCTCTGACAGGATGCCCTTTGCTTCTAATGTTATAGGCGCACGAGCGCTTTGACATTGGAAGGCCATAGCTAGAGTCGTACGCAAGCTACAGCGTCGATGAGATGTACAAGTTTGGTCTTGAAGACAACGATGATCGTCCCACCACGGGATCGTTGTGGACACATCGCGAGGTAATTTGTACTTAATTCATTTCTCATAGCATTATCTCATTTTGTGGGCACTAATCACAAATTTGTTGCTATTGCAGCCGAAGTGGGTAAGCAGCATGACTCGGCGTGTGTACACATAGTTTATAGCTGACTTCGATCAGCTTACGTCCGATCGTGTTCGTTGGACCCCATACACGCATCACAATGTCTTCGAGCGTGCACCGCACGGCCTTGCGCAGCTTTGCACGCGAGATGAGGAGCTTTGGAGGACTACTTGTCACCTCGTGCTGGACGTGCACGTCGAGTCGTACCACGTGTAGAGGGTTCTTAAACAGCTCGGCATGTACCAAGACTACCCTCCTAGAGGTGGCCGCCCTTTGTCTGTTAGCCTCCACAAGTAAGTATACATCAGACTTGTTAAATTCAAATAGTGTGTTCTATCTCATTGTATGTGTTTCTTATGTGTCCATTTTGTCGTACGCAGGTACTCCCGAAAGGGACTCGGTCTGTCTTACAAGGCGACCATTGTTCGGACAATCGAGCCAACTGTTGTGGAGTGGGAACATGCGGCTGAAAACTTGCTGCTCCAAACACCTCCAGACGACGGCGCTTCGTATGGACAGTACCTTCGTTGGTACTGTAGTGTTACGCACTGGAGGTGTTTCCCGCCACAAAGGGATACATCTATCCCCCACCAGCCGACGATCACGGACACGTTTGCCCCAAAGCCTCGATCTGCATACAACTCAATGGTATATCGTTGCTTTTGTTGATTATCATTAAATGTGGAACTAATTGAATTGTTTTAACACCCTTCCCTATTTCTTGAATAGTCCGAGTTCGTTGAGCATGTTCACCTTGAGTCGGACACGTTGTTGCGGAGACTAGAGACGAGACCTCAGGTCGTCAGGCAGGACAAGGTAGCGACCGTCCTTCGCGGTTTCCGTTCGCGTGCTGCGGCACTACTTCGTCGTGTCTCCTGTTGGAGCGCGACTGATGTTGCGCAGCCTTCCAGGCGGATGAGATCGCCACCACTACCACGACGTTCCAGTGTGGATCAGGTCTGTCCCTCCACATCACGTCGCGGCTACGACAACGCCGATCCATCGCACGTTTGTCCTTCGCTTTAGGAGACCCCTCCGCCTGTCCACCCTGGGAGCGTCTGCGGTGACAAACTTCCCTTACCTACCGACAGGGGATAACCTGGCGCCCACACCAGGTTGGGGACTGTACGTCACTCCACGCGCGCCGGAGTCAGGGTACACACAGCATATACGTAAGTAATGTTTACAATTTACTTATATATTTTTATGCATAGTTACTAACTACCTAAATTTGGGTTTCCCTCTGTTTTACAACAGATGATGACTACGAGTTTTCCCAGGCGTATTCTGTAGTACCTGTTGTCTCCCCTCGAACACAATTTGTGGATGATTTCTTCGTGACGGATGCACCCGATGCACAAGCTGGACTAGACTACTAGTATGCTGCTCCTCCGGTCACACAGCCTACACAGGAGAGGGAGTCCGTGCAGCCAGAGGATGTCACTCCACAGCAGCCAGCACGACATAGGCACCCACCAGATAATTTGACTTATCCAACTGAACAGATCAGGCAACGCAAGAAAGGGGCGCCGAGCAAGCGTGCGAGGGGGGGGGGTCGTCCTTGACTTTTTATGTTATTTGTATGCTGAACTATTATTTTTTGCACCTACTAGTTATGTCATATTATATTATGAACTGAGTCATGACGTACACTTATTCGATAAGCTACGTTTCTATGATTTCTTTTGTTTAAAATTTTTTCTAAAAGATTTAGAAAAAATAGTTGCTATCAACTTAATAGTGCTCGCGCGTGGTTACAATCTACTTTCAGCGCCTATGTCATTTCATTGTCCGAACATCTGACACACCGACAATACAATGCGAGGTCGACTAGTCGCAATCACCTTTCGGTGAAGCGTGGTTGCTCGTGCTCGTCATGTCTATTCACAGAAAACCCTATCATGGTTACAACCCACTTTTTACGCATACAGTGTCTCCAGTTGCTACACCACTATATATAGACGAACCTGCCTTAGCAGAACAATTACACAAGTTATTTTTATCCTACATTTTTCTTTCACATTTACATCGATCTCGGGAGGATGGAAGCTCCATTTTGCTAGCATCTGGAGTGGCGAAGGGATCCTCTCGCAAGTCTATTTCCACCATGGTGCAACCGCCCGTTGTGCGCTTGCGGTGATCAATGTATACTCATGACATCCTGTTGATGCAAAAAACACACACTGGCCTGGGAGATCTGCATAGCTCCAGTGCAGGTCCAAAGATTTCTTTCGGGTTCTGGGCGTGCCAATTGGTTTGATCCTGCAACCAATAAGAAACAAAACGCAGTTAAATCCACCAATGATAGCCGATCGGCTGGCTTGCCGATGACATATCATTGAGCATTGAGCCGATGCAAGATGCATAAATCGGCTATAACAAATAAAGCAAGATAAAGCTAAATCTACTCAATCGGCTGTAGATATCAACAAAATATAATCTAAGTCTCAGAATATATTTAAACCAAGTGATTGGGATAGATCGGACAGGGCACCGAGACAGTATAAATCACTTATGTCTAAATATATTATAAAGCATAGATTATACATATTCATAGCATAGCCGATTAGGTAAATCTAACATGTATCGGCTAGTACTCCGATACTACTTTATACAGAGATATTATCATGAGCAAAATATATTAAACAACTTGTCAAACTAATGTTAAGATGATCCTAACCAGATTTGACAACAAGCTCAACATATTTTACTAAGTTAATATCTCGATATAAAGGGCAGATTTAATATATCAAGATAACAAGATAATTAAACCAGATAAGATCGGCTGAAACCCGATACTACCTCTATTAGCAATCATAGACAGGTTAGAAACTATGGTTCTAAACATGATTTAGTAGGTCAAACCTAACTGATGCAGCACCAAATATGTAAAGAAACATAATGTCTAGATGATCAAGTCGATGAAAACCTTTTCGAGATGGTAGATATATTATATAATCTAGATCAATAGCGATATATAACCCTATCGGTTGCTTTTCTGTGAAACAGACATCAACCGATCTAAGTTATATACTGATATCAATTCAGATTATACAATATATATGATAACTCGACGATTCACACAAACAGGATTAGAGTGTCATAAAGATGGAAGCACTAATCCCGAGAGTGCAAGCCGCCATAACAAGTTTTACCTCTTGTCGGAGATCGGAGCCGATGCAGCCCAACTCGAAAGCAAGAACTCGTCGAAAACAGTGAAAGAGAAAAAGGTGGCGATGCGCCGAAATTGTTGTATTGATTTTCTGTCCTTTTTTACACAAGCCTGGGTTCAATTTATACCCAGAATTACACAATATGTCCTTGTCGGACACGACTCTTATCTCTATTACAACTCATATTGAAGATAATTCCCTAATACAAACTCTAACCGACAATATCTATTAGGAAACTAACATTATATCCTAATTAATAGATACAATTCCATTCTTCGGACCCAATCCGTACGTGGGAATCCTTATGAAGCTCATCAACCGAACCCGACAAAGACTTTGTTATCTTCTGGTCGGAATTGGCTACATCGGCTAGCCTTGTCTGACTCTGTCTCAGCCGATGGACACGATAGCCGACTCGGTCACCAGCCGATACACACCGTAGCCGATTCGGTCACCAACCAATTCTTGCTCTGTTTTGGTAACCGCCAGCTTCCTCCAAATCCGCTTCGATTCCATCTTCGAATCCAATACTTGATTTACCAAATTTGGTCGTTAACACATGCCCCTCAAGTCCGCGATATTTGGAATGTTGCGGATTTGCTCAAACCTCCTCCGAATCGATCTAGGGTTTTGTTTCCGTTTCAACCGTTAGCTCGCATCTTTTAAATAGCAACCACTTCTTGAAGTTTTTCACGCCGTTACTCCCGTCTTCACCGCTTCAGCCATAATCGCCTTCAATTCTTGCAATAGCTTCATTGGATTATCCGGCGACCAAACAGGCGATTCCCCAGTCAGCAGCAACTCCATCTCTGCCGATGTCGACTTCCACCACTCCTTCAAGTGCTCCGGTCATTGAGTTCCCTGAGGTAACCCCATCAGTCGAATCCCATCTCTTATTATAGATTAGATTTCTTTTGTGATTTATTCCTTCTTTCCTTTCTTTTCTGTAGCATCTTTCCCATCAAGTCGCAATCCCAAGCTTGGCTCATCCCAACCAATACTTCTTAGGCCCAATCGGCAACAGAGACCCTATTAATTTCATCAATGCTGAGACAAACAGGATACCCTTTAAATTAACCAATCCTAGTTTGAACCATTGAAGCAACACTTTTAAGTCCTGGCCATCGGCTGTCAAGACTTGGTCTGAATGGTATAAGAGGATGTCGGCTAGCAAACAAACTCACTGGGAAGAAATCGGCATTGCTCAGTGCCTAGCCCTAACCATAGCCGATTTAGCCAAAGACGAACCCATGCTATTGGCTGCCAGCTACTTCTGGTCCAACACCTTGAATGCCTTCCTCTTCAATCAAGGACCAATGACTCCAACTCTTCTGGACATCACCATGATAACCGGGCTGGACATCACCTCATCGGCTAATCCTATCAGCTTAAACAGCAAAAATCAGTTCATTTTCAAAACCAGAAGCATTGGAGGCTGGAGTGGATTCATCTCTTTAAACATGGGATCTGGCCCTATCACTCTTAAAGAACATGTAGCCTTTCTCTTGATGTGGCTGGAAAAGTTTTTGTTTTGTGGTTCAAGCTGCGGTCCAACCACCAACTGGCAACATATAGCCGAAGCTCTAGTCAACAAAAAGCAATTCCCACTAGGTAAATACCTCCTGGGTTATTTATACCAGATTTTGAGCAATGCATCGGCTAAGCTTGCTACCAACTCAGTAATCGGCACAGGTGGACCTTGGTGGCTATTGCAGTTATGGCTTAATCTACATACAATCAAAATTGCCAAGAGATCAGCACTTCCTGAAGCTGATTTTCCATTAGTTGAGCCGACCAAGGATGATGAAGGAGATGAAGTCACAACTAGAAGATGTATGTCCTTTGGAGAGGCAGCATCCACATATCCTGGATCAGAACTTTCGGCTGAACCCTTTGTCAATTGGTTTGGCAACTTCTATGATGGATTTCCAAAAGATTCTAGAAATTGGTTTGCATATGAATTCTCTGCAGATTTTGAATTGCCAGCCGATTTCAGATTTGATGAAATAAACTCTGAAAAATTTGAGAAATCCAGAGAAGTCTTTACAATGGCTATCACTCCCTGTATTCTTCCTATTGGCATCCATCAAGGCAGGAATATCCAGATATCCTATGAATTTTATCACCCTGTGAGTGCTGCCAGACAAATGGGAATGGGGCAAATGCCAATCGGTTTGTACTTCTCAGGAAAAATCCAAACCAGAGGAGAAATCTCATCGGCTCTGATGATGGACAGATTATTAAGCATAGAAGGACCTCCCCTTGGAAGTTTGGAAAACATTGAATTGGCTATGCTAAGGAGTTCCACTTTCGATCAATGGTGGATTGAATGGAAAAAACATCTTTTTTACCAATCGGCTTCCATGTATCTGACTGACATCATTCCAGACATGGTTCCACAGGTAAACATACTTCTTTTTTCAATATCCTTATCGATAGCCGATTGTTTTTAGAAAATAACTTAACTCCTTAGAAAATAACTTAACTCCTTTTCTTCTTTTGTTTGCAGACCACAGAGTCTTCTCCTCCTCATGTCAGCAGAAACGGAGTCAATATCAACTATGCTGCTGGAATTCTCCCCAATGGTGGTGGATTGGCTCCTTCAACCATCGGCTATAATGCCCCCAAGACATCTTCCCTGCTTCATGGACAAACACGTGAGCCGATTCTCTCTGAAGCTGGCAAGAAGAAAAGGACCAGGTCATCGGCTATCGCTCCACCGGCTACAAAGAAGAAAGCCACCAAAAAGCAGAAAAACATAACAGCCAATGATCCAGATGAAGAAGATATAGAAAAAGCCATCGATGAAGCAGCTGCCGAGCTGAGTGAAACAGTAGAAGAAACTTCAACAATCAATATCCCTATTCCTCAGCAAACTTCACCAACGCCGATCCACAAGACATATCAACCTCGGGTATGCACTTTGTACTCTTTAGTCCTTTCATAACTTTCTTTACTGATCTTAGTCTTAACTCTTCCTTGTTAGAAAAAGAAATCAGCTGCCAAGAAAAAACCTGCACCACCTCCATCGGTAACTCTTCTGTAGAAACTTTATTCAAATCTCCATTCTATCATGTACTAACTCATCTTATATCACAGCCGATTTGCTCTCCAACTCCTATCCATCATGAATCAAGTGAACATACTATATCGGCTAGAGACAGTCACCATATTGAAGACCAGCCGACTCCTGCTATTCCTGTAAGCATTTGTGTTTAAAATATAAATCGGCCATTCTAAATATTTCATTGACTAATAGTCTTTTCTCTTTCAGGTCTTAGCCGATATGTTCTCTTTTGACATCAAGCAATTCATGGACGAAGAAGAAGAAATATCCAGCAAAGCTATTGTTCCCCTAGCCGATGATTTGAAAGCTGTCCTCAGAGATATTGCTCATCGGCTTGAGGGTTCCCTTGACGCTTTGGTTGGTAACTGTGGACCACTCAGAGCAAGATTTGAAGATATCCAAGATCAGATTCAAGATGATGTAGCCGAAGCCATTTCTCCAGCAGTCTTTCTTGAACAATTTCGACACAAGCTGGAAAGATCAAGGCAAAGGATAGCCGATAGACGAGAGCGAAAAAACCTTGAAGCAACCATCCAAGCTCATCGGCAATCCATAAATGAAGAAAAATCCAAACTTGATCAGATGGTCTCTGGGCCAAGTTCTATTCAAAGCAATATAGATCGGTTAAAAAATAGGAAGATCGAACTCCTAGCTGAATTAGAAGCTTGCAACGCTGAATTATCTCTAGAAGAACAGAAGCTTGCCGATCTGCCAAGAGCCATTGAAGAACAAAAATCCAAGCTGAAGTCTTCGATCAAACACTTAACGGATCTAAACAAGTCCATGAAAGTTATCCCAGGAAGTGATGCAGCCGATGCCCAAGCCATAGAGGAAATAGAGCAGATTAGGCAAAAAGCAATATCGGCTATTCAAAAACTTGTAACATGAATCTTCCACATCTGTATTTTTGGTTTTGAAACTCCAATATTTTACTGTATATACATATGGTTTTGAAACTCCAATATTTTACTGTATATACGTATGCCCCCTAATTTTGTTATGGAGATCGAAACATCACAAAATTACAATCGGCTAAGAAAAATATCATGAAACAACCGATTATACGAAGGAAATCATACTAACGGCGATATAACTTAATATCGGCCATCTAAAGGCGATGTCAACACATCGGCTATCACGCATCGGCAAAACACAACTGAATCATGAATTAATCCAAACACTCGGGTAATACTTTTTCAAATATTTTCCATTAAGAGCTCTTCCAAATATTTCTCCATGAAGCCCTTGTAGCATGTAAGCTCCCTTAGACACAGATTTGTAAATCCGAAAAGGTCCTTCCCAATTTGGTGACCACTTGCCGAACTTATTATCACGAGTTCCAATCGGCAGAATCAATTTCCAAACCAATTCTCCCTCCTCAAAGAATTTCGGTACAACCTTCTTATTATAATGTCGCGCAACACGCTCCTTATCTTTTGTTATCTTCTGTAAAGCACACATTCTGGATTGAACCAAGTCCTCTGATTCATCTACCATAAGATTATGATAATCATCGGCTGTCAATTCATCTTGTAAAGCAATCCTCCTTAAGCCGATGACATACTCCCATGGCAACACTGCTTCATGCCCATAAACTAACTTATATGGAGGAACTTGAATTGATCCATGACAAGCCATCCGATAAGACCATAATGCCTCAGCCAATCGGCTATGCCATTGTCGTGGAAAATCGGCAATCTTTCTCTTAATCAACTTAATCAAGCTTTTGTTAGATGCTTCCGCTTGACCATTAGCTTGCGCATAGTATGGTGAAGAATTCAACAACCTGATCCCCATACTTTCCATAAAGTGAACAAATTCATCAGACACAAAAATAGATCCTTCATCAGTTGTGATTGTTTGTGGAAGACCAAATCGGTATATAATATGCTCTTTAACGAACTGAATTGCATCCCCAGAATCAACTTTTTTCAATGGAACTGCTTCCACCCACTTTGTAAAATAATCGGTTGCCACCAATATATACTTATGTCCTTTACTTGATGGTGGATTGATCTGGCCGATCATATCAATTCCCCAGCCTCTGAATGGCCATGACTTGATTATTGGATTCAGAGCCGATACTGGTGCTCTCTGAATTGATCCAAATTGCTGGCAATCTCGACATCCCTTGTAGTATCTAAAGCAATCCTCCAACATCGTCGGCCAAAAATACCCAACTCTTCGAAGCAACCACTTCATTTTATGAGCCGATTGATGAGTACCACAAATACCTTCGTGAACTTCTCCCATCACAACTTTGGCCTGATCAGAACTCAGACATTTGAGCAAGACCCCATCAATCGTCCGATAATACAATTCATCGTCCAACAAAACATACTTCAAAGCCTTATACCTTAATTTCCTTGAAGCCGATTGAGAAGGATTCCTTAAATAGCAAAACACATCGTACCTCCAATCATCGGCTGTAATTGTGACAATCCCCATCTCGATATCTGTCACCATCGGCTTATATCCTGATGCCCCCTGAGCTAAAGCATTAGCCTCTAAATTCTGCTCCAGAGGAACATACCTCAATGTTACCAACCGAAATTCATTTATTAACTCCCGACACCTCTCATAATAAGCCCTCAATTCATCATTCTTGCATTTATACTCTCTAGCCAGTTGGCTAATCACCAACAATGAATCACCCATAACTTCAATAGCATCGGCTTCAAATTCCTTCAAAAGTTGCAAACCTTTGAGAACTGCCTCATATTCAGCTTGGTTATTTGTAGCATATGGCTTGATAGTATAAGCAAATTCAAAACTCTCCCCTCTTGGTGATATGATAACCAAACTGATGTCACAACCATGAGTGCAAACCGATCCATCAAAAAATAACGTCCAAGGTACAATATCCACTGAGCCGATCGAGTCATCTCGATGTTCAACAACAAAATCGGCTATAGCTTGCCCCTTAATAGCTTTAGGTGATTCATACTTGAGATCGAATTCTGTTAAGGCATAAATCCACTTTCCAACCCTTCCTTTCAATACTGGAGCCGATAGCATATACTTGACTACATCGGCTTTACAAATTATAGTACATTCATTGGATAACAAATAATGTCTCAACTTTGTACAAGAAAAATACAAGCATAAACACAACTTCTCCACGGAAGAATATCTGGTCTCTGCATCCAAAAGTCTTCTACTCAAATAAAAGATTACCCCTTCTTTACCTTCAAACTCCTAGACCAAGATTGAGCCGATTGACCTTTCATCGGCTGATAAGTATAATTTGAAAGGCACCCCTTTCTGTGGAGAAACTAAAACCTGAGGAGAACTTAAATACTTCTTAATATTATCCAAAGCCTTCTGTTGCTCTGCCCCCCATGTAAACTCCTGATCGGCTTTAAGTCTGAGTAAAGGCGTGAAAGGCTCTAATCTCCCAGACAAATTAGAAATAAATCTTCTTATAAAATTTATCTTGCCGATCAAAGATTGCAACTGTTTCTTGTCTTCTGGAGGTTGGATTTTCTGTATTGCACTAATACTCCTTTGTGGCACTTCAATACCCCTCTCATGTACAAGAAAACCCAAAAATTGTCCAGCCGATACACCAAAAGCACACTTAGTAGGATTCATCTTTAAGCCATATTTCCTTATTCTCTCAAATACTTTTCTTAGATCGGCTATATGATCAATAATCTCTTTAGATTTCACCACTACATCATCAATATAAATTTCAACCAATAAACCAATCAGATCATGAAAGATATAATTCATGGCTCTCTGAAATGTAGCTCCAGCACTTTTCAATCCAAAAGTCATGACAACCCACTCATACAAGCCGATTGCACCAGGACACCTAAAAGCAGTCTTGTGAATGTCTTCTTCTGCCATTAAAATCTGATTATATCCAGCATTACCATCCATAAAACTTATAATTTTATGCCCTAAAGCAGCATCTACCAATTGATCGGCAATCGGCATTGGGTATTCATCCTTAGGGGTAGCCTTATTTAAATCTCTGAAATCGATGCAGACCCTAAGCTTGCCATTTTTCTTAATCACCGGAACTATATTAGAAACCCACTCAGCATATCGACATGGACGAATAAAACCAGCATCATATAAACGAGTAATTTCAGCTTTAATCGCATCATACATATCGGCTTTACATCGCCTAGGTGGTTGTTTATATGGCCGATATCCTGGCTTGATAGGAAGCCGATGTTCAACAATCGATCGGCTAAGTCCTGGCATCTCAGAATACTCCCAAGCAAAGCAATCGCTGTATTCTTTCAAAAGCTTTAATAATGTAAGTTTGAATTCAGATGATAGATTCTTACTGATGAATGTCGGCCTAGGCTTATCTCCTGACCCAATGTCAACTTCTTCCAAATCATCGGCTGACATGAAACCCTGACCAAGCTTACCATCAAGATCATCTACAGCATCTTTAGTATAGAAATCGAAACCCTCCACAACACCCTCAAAGTAACAACTGGGGTTCTCCATCTCCAATTGGCTGTATATCACAATCAGATACTTTTAGATAGTCTCCTTGCCAGAATTTTCCTGATAAGCAATCAATTCCATCCATCTCCCAAAGAGATAAATCGGCATTAGCAACATGTATTGACCTGTCAGCTGGAACAACCTCTATCTTGTCACCTTGCCATTGGATTAAGCTCTGATGCATGGTTGAAGGAATACAACAATTAGCATGAATCCAATCCCTTCCAAGCAGTAAACTATATGAACATTTCCCATCAATGACAAAAAATGTAGTAGGAACAGTCTTGCTGCCGATTGTCAATTCTACATTAAGAACTCCTTTGGCCTCCGAAGGATTGCCACCAAAATCCTTAAGAACCATATTAGTCTTGATGAGGTCATCTGAACTCCTTCCCAATTTCTTAAATGTTGCATATGGCATTAAATTCACTGCAGCCCCACCATCAACTAACATTTTGGATATCGGCTTACCGTTAACAAATCCTTTGACATACAATGGCTTGAGGTGCCGATTCTCTGTTCCCTCGGGTTTCTCAAAAACAGCCTGCTCTGGTGACAATATCAATTTAGCACAAGATTCTTCCATGATATCTGCATCGTCTTGATTAGCCTCGAACTCTGCGGGTAGCACAAATACCATGTTGACCGATAAAGAAGCAATGACCTTTCCTTTAATCAATCTCCTTGCTTCATCGGTTTTATTTTCATCGGCTGATGCTATCTTACTCTTGACACGCCATTCTTGTCTTGTCTTTGTCCGCTTCAGCCGATAATCGATTTCTTGTTTAACTTCATGAAATTGTTCCCTGCTCCTCATCCTCTGAACCCTTCTCTTCTGACTTTTAGAAAAAATCCCAGAAGGACACCATTGAGCTCTTGAAGCATCTTCAACAACCTCCTCCTGGAAATAATCTTGATGAATCGGGCCCAACCTCTGATGAACAGGCAACTTCCTTTGCATCAGCCGATCCTCTTTAGAATGAAATCGGCTAAAACTCCCATTATAGTTTTCATCGGCATTAGCACAACCTGGGCAGTCTTCTATCGATGGTAATCTCATCCCTTTATTCCAACAAAATATGAAAAATTCGCAGTTCCAATGTAGATCAAAGCTATCATCATCCTCATAATATTGCCTTTCTTGCCGATCATCTCTCTTTTTATATTTATTAATCATACTCGTAGAGTCAAACTTATTGAGCCGATTGTCCTTTCTGTCGGCTATCCTCCCACTTGTATGGACCATGTTGATAGGAAAAGGATTACCATCAATCTTCATCGGCTTCTTGGTGTCATCAAATTTTATCCTGCCTTGCTCAATGGCCACTTGGATCTGTTGCCGAAATACTTTACATTCATTAGTACTATGAGACCCTGTATTGTGCCACTTGCAGTATTTCCTCCTCCCTAATTCCTCAGCCGATGGAATCACATGACCAACAGGCAGCTGAATTTGTTTCTCCCGAAGCAAAAGATCAAAAATTTTGTCAGCTTTATTGACATCAAAATCATATTTTTCCTCCTTTCCAGAGTTCTTGACCCATTGACATGGAATCACCTTCTTGTTCCTTGCCCATTCGGCTACTGCTACCTCAGGAACATCCTCTTCCTCAGAATCAGAAATATAAGAATTAATGAAGTTCACCTTTTTGAATGCTCTATTGGCCTCTTGAAATCTTTGTTCGTGTGCTAAATGAGCTAAACTATCAAAGTCCTGAGCCGAAAACCTCTCTTTGATTGGTGTTAACAAACCTTGGAAGGCCAAATTGGCTAGCTGAGAATCTGTCAACGCCAAGCTGTAACATCTGTTTCTGATTTCCCTAAACCTTTGAATATAATCTTGGACAGATTCTTCTCGTTTTTGCCTAATGTTTGTCAAATCAGATAGTTTCATCTCATGAACTCCACTGTAGAAATATTTGTGAAACTGTTTTTCCAGATCGGCCCAACTGTGAACAGAATTATAAGGTAAAGATGAAAACCATGTGAAAGCCGATCCAGACAGAGACAAAGGGAATAGCCTGACTCTTAAAGCGTCAGTAGCCGATGCTTCACCACATTGAGCTAAAAATCGGCTAACATGCTCATAAGTTGATACATTATCTTGTCCTGAGAACTTTGAAAAGTCTGGGACCTTGTATCGGCTTGGTAATGGCACTCTTTCAAAATACTCTGGATATGGATGCCGATACAGATTGTCACCATCCCTTGGTTTTAATCCAAACTGTTCTCTCATCACATCGGCTATCATATCGGCCCAAGGTTTCTGCCGAGCTCCATCTTGATGCTGTGGCTGTATCGGCTCGTCTTGACAAAACTGTGGCTGATGATATGGTTGAGGAGACGTTCTCTACCGATATTGCACCTGTGGTGAGTGAGGTTGATATTGATAATTAAGATTGCCACCTGTGTGGGTCTGAGGCATTCCTGGAGCACTAAAATCTTGTTGATTAGGAACAAATTGAGTAGCGGCAGCTTGTTGCTGGAAGGTTGGCACTTGCTGTCTCGTTGGTGTATGCAGAATCGGCTGAACAACTGGCTGATTGGGATTGAACATAGCTGCAACTTGCTCAGCTGATATTTGAGGTATATTTAACCCGATGTGCTGGGGTTGTTGTTGGAACAATACACGAGGATTAAACTCTACTTGCTTCTGTACCGACGCTGGTATCTCTTGTTGAACTGTAGCCGATGTTGACGCCATCGGCTGTCCTGGGGCTATATTTGTGGCAGGTTTTGGCTGGCTAGTCACAAGCGGCCTATACTGAGGAAAAACCCCATCTGGTAGGAAAACTGGTCCCTTAGCTTGGTATTCAGCAATAGTGCCATCAACCACAGATTTGATCATATTTGTTAGAGTATTGACAAGCACTCCTGACTGATTGATCAAAGCATGATGCACAGCGTAGTCAATTCGATCTTGTAAGCTCGTAGGTTCTTCAGGAGACTCTTCTTGCTTGACCCCTTTGTCCTTTCCAGAGCTTGATTCTGGCTCTTCATTGATGGGTAAAGCTACTTTGTACCTCTGAACCACCGTCCCCGATCTTGTCTGAACAAAAGAATGTAAATACTGGTTCTGAAGCTTGTTCATTATGTCTTCTAACTCTGCCTTCTGCTCCGATGTCAGCTTGTCCACCGTCATTGGAATAATATTCTCTGAGCTAACATCGGTTGTCTTGATGTCTACCATGATGAAAATTCTTCGAAGTCCCACCGGGCGTGCCAAAAGCGTGTTGATGCAAAAAACACACATTGGCCTGGGAGATCTGCTTAGCTCCAGTGCAGGTCCAAAGATTTCTTTCGGGTTCTGGGCGTGCCAATTGGTTTGATCTTGCAACCAATAAGAAACAAAACGCAGTTAAATCCACCAATGATAGCCGATCGGCTGGCTTGCCGATGACATATCATTGAGCATTGAGCCGATGCAAGATGCATTAAATCAGCTATAACAAATAAAGCAAGATAAAGCTAAATCTACTCAATCGGCTGTAGATATCAACAAGATATAATCTAAGTCTCAGAATATATTTAAACCAAGTGATTGGGATAGATCGGACAGGGCACCGAGACAGTATAAATCACTTATGTCTAAATATATTATAAAGCATAGATTATACATATTCATAGCATAGCCGATTAGGTAAATCTAACATGTATCGGCTAGTACTCCGATACTACTTTATACAGAGATATTATCATGAGCAAAATATATTAAACAACTTGTCAAACTAATGTTAAGATGATCCTAACCAGATTTGACAACAAGCTCAACATATTTTACTAAGTTAATATCTCGATATAAAGGGCAGATTTAATATATCAAGATAACAAGATAATTAAACCAGATAAGATCGGCTGAAACCCCGATACTACCTCTATTAGCAATCATAGACAGGTTAGAAACTATGGTTCTAAACATGATTTAGTAGGTCAAACCTAACTGATGCAGCACCAAATATGTAAAGAAACATAATGTCTAGATGATCAAGTCGATGAAAACCTTTTCGAGATGGTAGATATATTATATAATCTAGATCAATAGCGATATATAACCCTATCGGTTGCTTTTCTGTGAAACAGACATCAACCGATCTAAGTTATATATTGATATCAATTCAGATTATACAATATATATGATAACTCGACGATTCACACAAACAGGATTAGAGTGTCATAAAGATGGAAGCACTAATCCCGAGAGCGCAAGCCGCCATAACAAGTTTTACCTCTTGTCGGAGATCGGAGCCGATGCAGCCCAACTCGAAAGCAAGAACTCGTCGAAAACAGTGAAAGAGAAAAAGGTGGCGATGCGCCGAAATTGTTGTATTGATTTTCTGTCCTTTTTTACACAAGCCTGGGTTCAATTTATACCCAGAATTACACAATATGTCCTTGTCAGACACGACTCTTATCTCTATTACAACTCATATTGAAGATAATTCCCTAATACAAACTCTAACCGACAATATCTATTAGGAAACTAACATTATATCTTAATTAATAGATACAATTCCCTTCTTCGGACCCAATCCGTACGTGGGAATCCTTATGAAGCTCATCAACCGAACCCGACAAAGACTCTGTTATCTTCTCGTCGGAATCGGCTACATCGGCTAGCCTTGTCTGACTCTGTCTCAGCCGATGGACACGATAGCCGACTCGGTCACCAGCCGATACACACCGTAGCCGATTCGGTCACCAATCGATTCTTGCTCTGTTTTGGTAACCGCCAGCTTCCTCCAAATCCGCTTCGATTCCATCTTCGAATCCAATACTTGATTTACCAAATTTGGTCGTTAACACATCCCTTACTTTAGAAATTCGTGGTAGGAGGTTCTTCCAATGCCTAAACATTTATCAGGTAAGAATCATTTCTATCTATTTAGTTACCTATACTTAATACATACATCGCTAACTGTTTGTGGACAAACATACAATCTTTTGCAGACTTACTGTAGTTTGTGCGACTTTGTTGAGTGGGTAGATATGGCGAATACACAACATGACGAAACACGCTCGTATCCATGCAGTGAAACAATATCGGACTACCTAAGGAGGAAGGATGAGCATGAACGACAAATTGCTGCAAAATTTTTAGAATGGCAGGTAAATCCCTTGGGACTCCCCACATGGCGAGAGCGTCGAGAGTGTGGTTGTGGAGACCATTATCAGGTGATAAGGTCTGTAAGACAACAAACTATAGGTCAAAGATGCTTCGTGTGTCCTAACATTATCGACGATGATTTCCTCGTAAGTATCGTAAGTTCTCACTCCCACAAATCAATACTTTCATATACTTGTATATGTCATCCGTTGTAATGCATTTGTGCAAACAGGAAAACGTTAGAAAATATGGCTTCGTAAAGTGGATCGATACGGTGAGAGTCACTTCCATCGGTGCAAGGATAACACAACCTGAGACTACCACACAATTCATTCAGGCATGGATGGAGTACGAGCGCCGGGCACAGTCCGCTAGCTTAAACTGGAGAAACAATCCATTAAGTCTACCTAAATGGTCTGAGCGTCCAAAATGCAATTGTAGAGATCGCTGCCAGTTGACTACATCATTTTCACAACAGACATTTGGAAGGCGATATTTCGTCTATCCCAACATAGACAACGACTTTATTGTATGACACATCCTTAATTACTTAATTTCATTTTTGCTCGCGTTTCTATATTATACTAATCCCATTCACTAATTACATTAATTTCTCAGGACAATCCAAGGATGTGCAGATTCACTCTGTGGATCGATATGGTCAACCTGACATATTATGGCAGAAAAGTAACCGAAACTGAAACGCAAACAGAATATATGCAAATGAAGGAGCATGAAGTTACAGTACGCGCTGAACGACGTAGGAGGGGTCCATAGCCAAGCTCAACCCCGATTCGTTGCGACTGCCATTTTCTTATAGCTCATCAATATAACTTCTTAACCCTCTTATGTTGGTGTATGCGTCATGATTGGGTTATGTTGGTCTGTGTTTCACGAATAAAAAAACTAATGATTAATTTGCTTTTCTATCAATAAAGTTGGTCTCTGCTACCACTACAATGTCATCATTCTCCTTGCATTCTTTCTCCGCCATCCTCTAGGGCGACGTCAACCATTCGGTGTTGTCTAACAAGGGCAATAAAATTACGGCAAAGACATGAAACCAACAATGCCAATAAAATTAATAAAAAATCTGTATATAAATAAATTAATCATGCACAAATGCAATGTATATCTATCTCAAATTATTATATTACAAATGGATATATCTAAAATTAATGAATTAGAGAAGCGATGCGTTTATCAAATTAATCAATTAGAATGTAATGTATTTCTCAAATTAATCAATTAGAAATATTTCTTTAATTAATCAATTACAAATGCAATGTATGAAAATTAACAAGTTAAAAAAATTCTTAGCAAATTAAAAAAAAAGAAAAAAAATTATTTTGGTGGGTGGCCGGCCTGTCGAACGGCCGGAATTCGACAAGGCCGGTGTTTGACTGGGCCCTGTCGAACTGCCGCTATTCGACAGGGCCCAGTCGAACACCGGCCGATCGATCGGCCCATCCACTCACTTCGCGGCCGTTCGATTGGACCCTGTCGAACCTCGGTAGTTCGATAGGCCCATATTTTTACGATTTTGTCTGGATGCCAACTATTTTTGTGATTTTTCATTAAAATAATAATATTTCTAAAAAAAATTCGCCATGCCACCACATGGACACAGGTCACCGCATACAACTCGTGCTCGCTCTGCCACCCCACACCTTACAAAATCATCTCTGAACTGAAAAACTAGGTATATGACATTTCTCAACTTATAAAATTGGGTCACACTAGGTCCTTAGATGGTTTTATCCTCGGTTTTGTTCGATATGATAGCTGAGTCAGCGTGGGACTCACGTGGGCCCCATATGTCAGCGACTACTCCTCTCTCCACCTCTTTTCCTTTTTCCTCCGGTCCTCCCTTTCTTGGCCATCAACTGGAGAGAGGAGGGGAAGTAGTCGTTGACATGTGAGGTCCATGTGGGTCTCACGTTGACTCACGTTGGACAAAATCGTAGACAAAACCGTCTAAAGACCTAAAGTGACCTGGTTTTGTAAGTTGAGGGATGTTATATATTTGATTGTTTTTTGTTTAGGAACGATTTTGTAACTCGGCAACAAGATGAGAGACCTCATGTGTACTTTTTCCTATTCAAGGTGAAGGAGAGAAAAAGGTTCAAAAATTTGGTTTGTCCCTTTCTATTAGGGGCCAGAACCGATATTTCGAAATATTTTTCGAAAATAATTTAAAATTTGAACAAGATATCGTCAAACAGATTTTGCTAAATTCAAAACAAAAATTCTGAAAAACTTGGCAGATTAGTTTCATTGTGGTGGGGGAATTTCGAAAATTTCATTGAACCTTTGTGGCTCCACAACGGAAGCACCGCTAGGCATAGAGGAATATACTATTTGTTCCAAGCTCAAAGACACAAGGTGATGAACTCAACATGCAATTGCTCCACGGAGTCCATCTATAATTTATCTAGAATAACGAAGAAGCGAACATCAAAACCAACTAGGAACTAATGCTACGATGTACACTATCAATCTCATAAAACAGGTATCTGTATATATAACTTATACAGTTCATCCCCACTCTGTATCCACCGTTAGCCACCGCATGGCCATTAGTGCTTGCCGCTTCAATTTCATCGCCATGCGTGCATTCGGCACACTCACACTTGCTACTGCCCCTTCAATTGCACTAGAAAAAAGAAATGTCTCCGGCTTCTTTAGACCTGTTTGGATGGGATTAAAATATTTTAGCTCCTGTCACATCGAATGTTTGTACACTAATTAAAAGTATTAAACGTAAATTACGGACAAAACCCATTTCATAACCCTGAACTAATTCATAAGACGAATATATTGAGTCTATTTAATACATGATTAACCTATGTGATGCTACAGTAAACATGTGCTAATTATAGATTAATTAGGCTTAAAAAATTTATCTTGCGAATTAACTCTTATTTATGCAATTAGTTTTATTATTGGTCTATATTTAATACTTTTAATTAGAACTCAAACATCCGATGTGACAGGAACTAAAATTGATTTTAATGATTGGATCCGAACACCACCTCAATCACTCTGAGACACTACCGATTCAATTTAATGCCGGACGAAACTGTTGAGAAGCCAGGAAGTCTACTACCCCATTACTGGTTGCTCACTTGCTCTACCGTTTTTTTTTTCAATAGGAACTCAAAAGTCATTGTCTAGCCTATATAAAACAAATCTACATATTCATTCAGCGAGCAATGGATTGGATGTTTCTTATTTTCACCTTGATCATTGTCAGCCCTAATCACCACCGGTCGTCATCGAGATCGCCATGCATGCTTTCATCGTTTGGGAGCTTTTGTTCAAGCCGCCTCACGTAGATCAATGACTCGCGTAATCAAGTGCATGTTCAACTGCAATTTTCTTCCGTGTTACGTTGAGCGGTCTTCGTAATCATATCCTATTTGTCTCTACCGGATAAAAGATAAATCAACTTCCCCGATGTCCAAATATTATATGGTAACAGGTATTCCAGGTACCCTCTCTAAATGTCTAATGCGTACAACATTGATGGAGTTTTTCTTTTTTAATTTTAAGTTGTTATACATGTTTTCATTGTTGTTTTGTCTCCACAACTGTGAAGCTAAGTTAGTCAGGCCACAAGCCCCATTACCGATCACTATCGCTGTGAAGCCTAAATATTTGGCAATCCATGTTGGTTGGTCAGGTGATGTTATTGTAGATTAAGGCCCAATGCATACTAGAATTCCCTAACATTCTCAATTTTCGGAAATGCGAACTCCGAGCACGCCCACCAGAAGCCCATAACACAAAGCTTGGACCCGCCTGGCGGTGATCTGTCCGAGGAAGCCGCTACCTTCTCTCTCTAACATCGCCAGCAGCAAATAAGTGGTACTCGGCCACCGCCGCCAGGCCGCTTTGCCAGCCGGCCGGCGGCTGTTAGCTTGAGACGTGATCAGTGACAACCACTGATCAGTATTCAGTAATCAGTACAAAACGGCAAAAAGCTTCATCATGTGCTTGTGGAGCAAAGGCAGGTATACAAAAGGCTGACCTGGGTCAAGCCAAGTGGCTTCCACGATCGAGTACGGTAGCTTTGCTTTGGCCAATAACCTTGACGGAAGCACTACCAGCCGTCAAGGTTGACCGCTGCAAAAGAATGAGAGATATGTGCTGTCTGTCAGTGCCGCTAGGATTTGCAGTCTTCGTTTTTTTGGTTCAAATTTGAAAATCTCAACCTTTAATTAACCTGCATGATTAATTGTTAGGTTTGTGATCATCCTTTGCTAAATTACAAATTCTCCGTTTCATCCTTTCGCTCAAAGGAAAGGATAGAGTGGGGGAATCAATCTAAGAAATGCCGTTGATGTTTAGACTTGTAAAAGAAGCTTATTTGGCAAAAGCACTGTTGTTCGGAGAATCTTGCAACGTAGTGGAAACAACCTTTTCAGATTCCTTTATTATTCCTCTTTCTCTTATCCTCTAGTCCCAAACAATAACCTGGAGGACGGAGCTACCGATTGGGCCTTCAATCCGACGTAAAAAGTCGGGCACCCATCCTTCATATGCATTTTATAGTGGATGCTACCGCGTACTATACTAGTTTATGCTTGCTCCCAAGTGTCCGAGTATGGTGCTAATGTGCGGCATACACGGTGAAGCCTTGCTCTCTCTCTATCTTTTCTTGTCCACTTGGCTAACTACTCCTTTGGCAAACTTTAAATAGTCCATTCTTCTAAGATTATTAATCCAATTTATAATCCGACTGCACCGTTGTATTTGTTACAAATAAATCTTTCTAATAAGATATCACATGAATATATATATCCAAAAAATTTAAGTTGTTTCATTACTTGTAATAAAAACGTTTCATCACTTAGATCATATATGTTTCAAGTCACTCATAACATGTTTAAGAGAGATGCAACATTGAAAAATTATTATCTGCAACACCAAAACCATTGCACAAATCATTGGGTCCTAACAAGTGAACAAACTCATGTGAAACTTAATACATATGTGCAAATATTTGATTATCTTGAAATAGTTTTATATCATGCATAAGTTGTAACTGTTCAAACATCACAAAATATTTAGTGAAACATCCAAAATATCACATGCAATAGTTGTAAATTACCTAACAAAACATTATGTTGACGGTCCTTAAGTACCAAATTCGACCGTCAAATCCCGTATAAAAGCAAATGAAAGAATATAAAATGAAATACCAAACTTAGAGGTAATAGTTATTATTAACCATTTCCACAGGTCAGTGAATATTTGTATGCATGTGAATTATGAACGAAAACCACCCGCCATGCAAAGAAACACACCTCCGACCAATCAGACGCGAGTACACGGATTGGAGGGCCCACAAGCCATAGCAAAACAGACATATTTGAGGCCAAACCCCGTGCACTGTCATGAGGGCCCACAGGACAGTGACTCAGGCGAAACAGGGGAGAATGGCGGTGAAAGTGGTTCAGCCAAACTAGTAGTTTGACCGAACCACCACTGTGGCCAATAGCCCCCATCTTCCATGTGTCGCTTCTTAGGCCTCCCCAATGACGGTTACGCCGGGTTCCCCAGCAGTTACTGCCATTATAACCGTCATATGGCCCTATAAAAGGAGGAGCTAAAGTCACTCTCAAATGCACAACTCAAGTGGAGTACAACTCACTTTGATATTTTAGACTACTCTCTTGTAAAGTTAGAATATGAGAAGAGAGTGAGGGGAAGCTCCGAAAGAACTGCCCCAAAGTTCGGAGTTCTCTCCGAGGGAGTTTCAGAGGAGTGCTAGAGTTGTCGGCACTCTCTCCATTGGAGTCCCGGGGGAGTGCCGGAGTGTCGGCACTCTCTCTGATCTTGTACTTCAACGGATGCTTTCTTCAATAAAATAAGTATTCGAGATTTCTTTATGGTATTTACTTTTCTTATTTAAGTAAGATAGCTTCTCATTATTGCGGGTTTGTCACTTAGTATTTATATTGAGTGCTCTAATACTAAGACTCTGAATAAAGAAGAAAATTCTTGGCTGAGGTTAGAGTAGTAATTAATAATGTAGGCGTGGTGTCTAGGTTAGAGGTTACCTTCGTTTGTTGTGTGCTCCACGAAAAGTGAGGTAGGCGGCAGGTGGTGACAGTCTTGTCCATCCTTTGTATCCCTCCACGTTTGGGTACATCATAGAGTTCAAGACCGGACTCACCCTGGCAGACCATGAGATGGCCGGTGCCCGAAGCAGTTGATAGAGTTGTACCTTAACTTAATTAAGATAATTAACCCATAGACATCCTCTGTGTCCTAAGCTGCCATTTAGTTGTTGTCCTTGGATGAATCCTGATCTTAGATAGTACACACACGTTCGTTGTGATTTGATACCCCTAGAATACTCTGAGATGAAGTGCTATAGCGATATCCATACGCTTGTGGATTTATCTCTGACCGTAACAAATACCAACAAGCATATCTGGCGTTGTTGCCAGGAATCCGTTGTTGTATCATCTTCGAACTTGGTTCATCCTTGTATGTTTTTTCTTTTATTTCTTTCTTTCTCTTCTTACCTACCATGGAGCAACCTTCTATTCAAAACCTTTCTGCTCCGAAGGGCGAGTTTTTTGAGCCACCTATTTTTGAAAAACCAATTCTTTCATTGGCTATGAACTCCGTCTTGGAATTATAGCCATAGTTCGGAAGCAATCCTTCTCGGGGCGCAATAGTGAAAACCCATATCTTCATCTATGAATGTTCGAGCTACTATGCTCATGCCTGACAATCACAGGCATGACACAGGAAACTCTTAAGTGGAAGTTGTTTCCTTTCTCTCTTAAAGAGAGGGTGAAGCAATGGTACGCCCATACCGCACATAAAATACATGGTGAATGGGAGGAATTAAAAAACAAGTTTTGCCGTGCTTTCTTACTGTTAACCCGTGTTGTCTCTTTACGGATAGAGATCCTCAGCTTTCGGCAGAGCGAGAAGGAAGCTCTAGGAGCAGCTTGGGCTAGGTTCTCATTGTTAATTCAATCTGGCCGAGACTTCTCTATACCCGATCATGTGTTGTTGCAACATTTTTATTCGGGTCTAAACAAGGAATCTGCTTCGCATCTTGATATTTCCGTCGAAGGTTCGTTCGCACACAAAACCATGGTAGAAGGAAGGCTCTTGGATCGTATCCTAGAGAACACCTCTTTCGACCATAGCGAAACCATCCTAGAAATCGATCATACCTTTGAGAAGCCTTCAACTGTTGAATCGAAGACCGTTTCGCGAGATTCAACCGTTGGGCCCTCACCCGAACCACGAACACCAAAGGAAGAAAAAATTCAACCCCCGGAGTTTCCTTTTCTATTCGAGGATAATCTACCTAAGAACCACAAAAACGCCTCGAATTCCTTCTGGCACAAGACACCTTCGGCACCTCCTCCTGCTCCCAACCCTTTCAAGGAAGTTCTTCGCAAGGAAACCTTGAAGACGGAATGGTTGAAGGAAGGTAGATGCTTTTCTGAAACAATTCAGATTATCTCGCCCTTCACGGTTATTCCTTGTTCTTTAAAGGGAGCTGCCGTAGAAGCCCTTCACAATCCCATTGTCGAGGCTAGTATCATGTCTAAATTCCTCGTAGACATTTTCCTAGGCAACATGCCTCTAGCCCCAACTGATAAATTCTTCAAGAGTCCCTCGGGACACATCTTAGAATGTCGTGGGATCGCAAGGGATGTGCTATTCAACATAGACAAAACCGAGGTTTACCTGGATTTCCACATCTTCGATGACCTCGATTTTGATCTTCTCATAGGCTACTTATTAGAAAAAATTCACCAAAAAGGTACTTCTCAAGGGAGCCTCGATGAAAAGCTTAGGAAAACTACTTTCGCTAGTCCTATCTCTTGCTCAGAAAATCCAATGGCAAAGCCCCATCCCGAGCATAACCCGACTAAGAAAGTGATATTTGTATCCCCATTCGCGTCACTCGATCTTGTTCTGTTTGAGGATGAAAAGCTTTCCACCTAAGAAGAGGACGATTCGGGAAACGAGACCGAACGATCATCATCATGGTTGATCGAGTTTAAGCCTCTTCACTCTAGCCCACAATTTGGTGTTCTCAATGATAGTCGAGAATCGACCTTGATCTTTTATGATAAATCTCTTGGAGGGAGAACCCCTAGGCCATGGAAGAGCTAGATGAGCTGACTCTGGAGTCTGACAGGAAGGACGATTTAGATGAGCATGAAAGCTTCTTTCTTGAACATCAAGAACCTTGGTCTCTTAAGGTATCTTCAGAGTCTACCACATTTTGTGCCACGAACACGTTCAACCACCTTAAGGTCCTCGTCGAAAAAATGTTTAGAAGGTTGGTTGTAGATGCATTTGTTTATCATAAACATTGCAAATTTCATGGTTACACCTGTGACACTGACCTTATAGCTACAACTTCAATGATGAATCAACAATTGGTGGTGAAGCAGGGGACTACATCGCCAATGGTGGTTGTAACGTAAAGATTCCCCATGGTCGAGCTTTCGACCATAAACAAAGCATTGCTGAGAGATAGGTCGGATTATGATTTCTCTTCATCAATAAAAGTTAAGATTAAAAAGAACGATGGTCATGCGATGCCCAAGAACATGGGAGCTACATCAACTGTAGCACCTCGGTGCTTTTGGTGATGAAACAAGTTCTGAAGGAGGCTTGAACACCGCACACTTGATTTTTGGTGTCCCACGACACAAAAATCCAAGTGTGGAGAGGTTGGTAAGTATCTCATAACAAATTCCATTCATGCCAAAATTCCACCATGGTTTAGAGATGATGATAGTCCTTGTATCTTGCTTTGCTGAAAAAAATCAAAAAAAAAGTTTGAAATGTCCTGCTTTTGACATTAAATAAAGCCCTACCGAGATGTACCCGAAGTTCACCATTCATATACTCATATTTATCTTGACATTAATATAACTTGATCATGCTCCCTTTATCTATTCTCGCATGCTCTGGTTTGAATGAATATGCATAGTCCATTCATAGGCTGTTTAAATTAAGCATGGTGCTTAGGTTAAAATGTCTTCTTTAATCAAATTAGGCACGGTGTCGAGTTTCTTTAATGAACCTTAGAGCTAATACTTGTATAGATCTTGGTTGTATAAATATGGACCAACCTCTATAGGAAAATCTTCAAATTTGAGTGGGTATATCTTTAAGTTGATTTGAACTAGAGATAACCAAGGCATTGGATACATGACAAAGTTGCATAACAAACAGAGAAGGTGTGAAACCCTCTTTTGTTTATGTTGAGGCAATTTTAATTTAGTTTTGTTTGAGTATAAGAAAGTTGGTGAAAATAAAATTTCCAAAATAATAATAATAATGATGATAAATAAAAAAAAGAAAGGAGTAGAAAATTCCATAGCAGATTGTTTGTCGTGTATGCAAATCACTAACATGTAGGAACTGCCGACAATAACCTCCTACGAGATGACATGCTGTGAAAGGTGATAGACTCCAACCCTTGAGTTTGCACGAACAGTCTATTAGGAAGAGGTGTACACAACTAAAAGCATCTAGAGATATCATGCAACACCACTTTGGGTAGCCGTCGACTATCTGTTCATGTGGGTGGAAGTAATGCCATGCTAAACCGCTAATGCTGAAAACTCGGGGCACAGCACAATGTTGCAACTGCACTTTGGACATATAGGACAGCATGTCAGTGCAAACAGGTAAGAAAGGTAAGAATCCATTTTACTTTTATTCTTTTTTTGTTTATAAATGGTCCATGGGTGATGCAGCCTTCGCGCACAATAAAATAAATGTTTTGACTCTCTGGTTTTCAAACAGATGGAGTCCCATTTGCTCTCACATTTATTTTTGATTTTGAATAAGAAACCTAGGTATAAGACAAGTGTGGGGGAGATCTCACATGCTTCCTGTCATGTACACAAACGAGATCTCTCACCTTTGCGCTACACCATGACTTCAAAACCCACACGAGAAGTAGCAAGGTCATTGGAACCAAGGAAAGGGTCGGCCGAACCGCCCCTGAAACTCCTTGTCTCCCATTTCATACAAAGCGATGGTTTGCGAATTCTTTTCCTGAACCTCCTTGAAAATTTGAGTTTAATCTATTCTCACTATAAAAAATATCTGAAAAAATTAAACTCAAAATTAAAATGAGCTAGGATGTTTCAACTAGAGTATATGACTTTCCTGGAAATGTCTTTCATACTCTTTATTCATAGCATGGTACTTGTTGCTTGTGAACACATATCCATAGGAACACATGTCATCTAAGTAATTGATAAATGAGAGATTACCTCCAGTGCAGGTCCTAAAATATCAGATGTTGGCGTGCCAGTCAATTTGATCCTACAACTGATAAGATATATAAATTGACAATCAAACAGCCAATCGGCCAATAAGCCGATGTAGCCATACCAGCCAATGTAGCGACTCTAGACGATATCGATAGGGTTTTGAACAATTGGTTATATGTCCGATTTAGATTCTGACACCTGGATAAATAATGACATAACGGCAATCGGCTGTTGATAATATAATAAGATGATGAACCAATCGGTTGATATAAATAGAATGAAACAAATACTCAACAAGCCAATCGGCCGATATGATATAGAATATTAAATGATCCGATGGTTAAAATATACATCAGCTAGAAGTTTGATGTCCTTAAATCCAAATGATTAAGTAACCAATGAAACTTTTGCTGCAATCAGCTAAAACCAACTTGTATATAATTCTTATAAGTTGATGCAACATTTAGATAACTCATCGGCTGAAACCACGATGAAACAATGATTGATGCCTACTAATTTAAGTAAATCTAACTTACAACCACAACCTCATAGGTCGGACCTAACCGATGCAGCATAAGGTTGATAATTGTCTGATAGATTTAAGCAAGCCGATATGACACCGATCAAAGTGGTCATGCATTAAATTTAGCTAAGACAGTAAAACCATCAAAGAGAAATTTAACACATCAGATAAGATCGGCTAACCCTCCGGTGAAACACTAGCATGAACCTATCGGCTTAACAAGATTTAGATTATCAACAACAATCTAGTAGGTCAGACCTAACCGATGCAGCACGAGATTGTATATGATAATCTAATACTCAATGAGCCGATAGATCTGTCTAATGTGATGGATATAATGAATCTATCTAAAATAGCATTGTGATTGTAGAGATATATTGACTAAGCCAGATGATCAGACCTAACTGAGACAGTCCCAGCTACACCGATGCATCTCTAAACACAATCTAATTACAGATAGAATCGAGATATCAAGTAGGCAAAGATACCGGCTGAACCCGAGCAATTTAAGATATCAAAGCGATCCAGCCTTGAACAACACCAATATAGCCGATACAACTGCTAGGGCAGGTGGAACTTAGGACTTACCCCTCCGTCGGAGATAAAAGCCGATGTAATTTGTGTCAGGTGCCATGTTCCGCTGATAGTAAAAGAAACCTCGGAAAAGAGGGTGACGATGCGCCAAAAATTATATTGATCTCTGAGATAAATTACAAAGACCCCAGGTGTACATATTTATACCCATAGGCCGATAAGAGTCCTAATTGGACACGACACAAATTTTCATAAAGATAAAAGGAAAAACATAAAGTTATTATCGGACATGACACAAACTTTCATAAATACAAAACTTGCCTAATTAATAGATAAATTAAGCTGCCACGCCGTGGTCTTCACGATTCCTTCTTGAACTTGATCGCTTCTGGATAAGCTTTCCATCGGCTGATTGTGATCTTTTCTTAACCGAATCCACTAAAGAATCTTACCAAATTTTGGCGTTAACACATGCCCCCAATTTTGGAGTATGAGAACTCATGCTTCAAAATTATCTTCTTTCTAGTCTTGATAACTCCAAAATTGATCCTCAATTGCTTCTTGCCATCAGCTTTCATAAGTCGATACCTTCTGTACTAGATGCTTTAAGCTGTGGAATTCTTGAGCGAAAAATCTTTCTTTGATAGATGTTGATTAGCCCTTGGAATGCAAGATTGCTAACTGCTCATCACTTAAGCTTAAACTGTAACATTGGCTGTGGACATTGCGAAATCTTTGAATATATTCCATAGTTGATTCTCCTTCTTGCTGCTCAACCGATATTAAGTCTAAAAGCATCATCTTATCGATTCCAACAAAGAAATATTAGTGAAATTGCTTCTCAAGATCAGCCCACGCTCTGACAGAATTTGATGGTAACGATGAAAATATGTGAAAGCCGATCTAGTCAAAGACAATGGAAAAAATCTAACTTTCAGAGCTTCTTCAGCCAATGCCTTCCCGCATTGATTAATCCATAGGAATCTCTCTAGCCTAAACTTACCATCCATTGTTTTCCTTGGATAGAATTTTGTTCCTCGATATACACACACGTTCCCTGTGATTCGATACCCTTGGAATACTCTAAGTTAAAGTGCTACAGCGGTATCTGTGTGCTTGTCGATTTAGCTATGACCGTAACAAATACCAACAAGCATTTTTGGCGTCATTGTTGGGGAACGGTTGCTGTATCATCTTCGAACTTGGTCCATCCTCGTATCTTTTCTTTTCTTTTATTCCTTTCTCTTATCATCTACCATGGACCATCTATCCATTCAAAATCTCTCAGCTCCAAAGTGCGAGTTCTGTGAGCCACCTCTTTCTTCAAAACCAATTCTTTCATCTGGCTATGAACTCCGTCCTGGCTTTATAGCCATGGTTCGGGAACAATCCTTCTCGGGGCATGAAAGCGAAAATCCCTACTATCATTTGCAAGAATTTGAGCAGTTGTGTTCATGCCAAAAAATCTTAGGCATGATGCCAAAAAATCTTAAAGTGAAAGTCGTTTCCTCACATGAACTTTGGGAAGGAGAAATCTAGCCTTTGGACTTTCCTTTCTAGTTTGAGGGTGATCTTTTTGAAGATTATGTAAACATCTCAAACTATTTTTGTCAAAAGAGACCACCAGTCCCATATAGTTCTCTTAAACCACTCAAGGAAAATTTTCTCAAAGAGACGGTGCAGGAATTAACTATCATCATGAGTGATGAGTGGTTAAGGGAGGTGGAGCTTTTGTCTGAAGCAATTCAGATTAGCTCCCCGTCCTTAACTATTCCATGTCTCGTGAGAGAGGCCATGGTGAAAAATTTTTATAATTTCACTATCCGTGTGAACATTATGTTTGTAACCCTTGCATTAACATACTTAGGGGACGAACCGTTGGCACCAACTGATAAAACCTTTTGGAGCCCATTTGGTCTTATCATCGAAGGACATGGAATTATTTGCAGAATGCCAATACAGCACAATGATTTTGATGTTATCCTGGATTTCCATGTTTTCGAAGTCTCTTACTTTGATCTTCTCATAGGCCCTCCCATAGAAAAACTTCTTGTAGATGTGCCGCAAACCGGAGTCCTCAACATCAAACTCGAAAGAAATGTGTTTTTGGTCCTAATCATGCGGTCGAAAAATTTTTTGATGGAACCTATCCCGAGTTTGAGCCAATCGAGAAATTGTTTGCTACCTCTCCTTTTGAGTCCCCAGAATCCCTCCACAAAGATGATGCAACGCATTCGTCGAGAAAGAGGGTGATCCTGGAGATGCGATTGAGTTGCGCAAAACCGATCCACCTTCACGACCTTCGGTTGAGCTTAAACCTCTGCCCTCAAGCCTTCGCTATGCTTTTCTACACAGTGATGCGGAGTCAACTGTCATCATAAGCAATAAGCTTTCCAAGGACGAGACCTCCAAATTAATTGCTGTGTTAGAAAAGCATTGCTCTGTTCTAAGCTTCTCGCTCCAAGACCTCAAAGCAATTAGTCCGGCCCTCTGTACCCATCGCATTCCTTTAGATCCTTCTTGTGCGCCCTCTAGAGAGCCTCAACGAAGACTAAATAATGCCAAAGGTCATCAAAAAAGTGGTCTTGAAACTCCTTCATGTCAAGATAATCTATCCCATCCCTTATAGCGAGTGGGTCAGCCCAGTCTAGGTTGTGCCTAAGAAGGAAGGTATGACGGTTGTTGAAAACTTTAAAAATGAGTTTCCCACAACAAACCATCACGGGATGGAGAATGTGCATAGTCTACAGAAAGCTCAACAAGGCTAGTAGGAAGGACCATTTCCTGTTGTCCTTCATTGTTGAGATGTTAGAGCGGCTTGCAAATCACTCCGTCTATTTCATTGATGGCTATTCTGGCTTTCACCAAATTCCCATCCATTCGAAAGATCAAAGCAAGACTACGTTCACATGTCCTTATAGAACTTATGCTTATCGACGAATGTCGTTCGGGTTATGTAACGCACCCATCTCATTCCAACGGTGCATCATGTCTATCTTCTTCGATATGATCAAGAAAATCATGGAAGTTTTCATGGACGACTTCTTCGTCTATGAAAAAACTTTAGATCATTGTTTGGAAAATTTAGACAAAATCTTGCAACGGTGTTAGAAAAGGACTTGGTACTTAATTAGGAAAAATGTCACTTCATGGTCCGTGAAGGTACAGTCTTAGGACGCCGAGTTTCCGAAAGGGGAGTAGAGGTGGATAGAGCCAAAATAGAAGTAATTCAACAGCTTTCACCTCCCACCAATGTTAAAGGAGTCATCATTCCACTTTCACATACATATTCCTTTTTCACAAACATGCACATCTTGATCATGATTATATGATTAGTTAGTTTTTGGATATGGTTTTTGACTTTAAAATATATGTGATACAAGTATGCCTTTCTTATTTCTTACCTTGAGTTCCACATAAGCCTTATTAGAAATATGATAGGAAATAGATAGGTAAAATCAATGCCTTGATAAGGAATCATACACATTGAGTGATCTGATAGAATCAATTAAGGAGTAAAGTAAAGTTATGTTTTTATGAGCAAAGCGAAAAACCCCAAAGGTACTCATCACAAGGAGTGGAGGTAATTTGAATCGAAGCCATTCCATTCTTCAATCACCCAAGATGATGTGGTATACATTTCAAGATTCACAAGTACAGGTATGGCTTGAAATAACTTGTATGTTGGTATCATTCAAAGGGAATCATATCTCTGTTGTAATCCATGATCTTTACTCAGGGACGAGTAAAGGCTAAGTGTGGGGTATTGTTGACGGTCCTTAAATACCAAAGCTGACCATCAATTCTTGCATAAAAGCAAATGAAATGAAATAACAAACCTAGTGGAATCGTATATTACCAACCGTTTCCACAAGTGTTTATGAATATTTGCATGCAGATGATTATTGATAAAAATACACCCACCATACGAAGGAATACACCTTCGGCCGATCAGACACGACTACACGGATCGAAGGGCCCATAAGCTGACTAAATCATCTCAAAATGGGCCAACCACTTTGTATCCACACCAGGGCTCAAGGGACAGCATCCTAGCAAAAGGGGAGGAAGAAAGGAGGCAAAGGGGGATCGGCAGAACTCTTGATGAGCCCTCTCTGGCCCAACTTTCGTAAGCAGCTTCCACCAACTTCAGGAGATCATATGGGTCGTGCTTGGGTGAAGGCGGTGGATCCAAGGGGTCGGTCGAACCAACCTTGGCTCCCCTCATCCTAGCCCTCCACATAGCAGCTCCTCATTGGATACCAATGACGCTTGTGGGTGAAACTGACCTCCATAACCATCATAGCAGCCCTATAAATAGAGATGTTTATCTTACTCTCAAGACACACAACAAAATAGAGTACAACTCACTTTTATATTATAGGAGTGCTGGAGATGTCGACATTCTCTTCATGGGGAGTCCCGGAGGAGTGCCAGAGATGTCGTCACATTCTCCTATATATTGTACCTTGACGGATACTTCTTTTATATAAGTACGTATTCATGATTTTCTTTGGTATTTACTTTTCTTATTTAAGTAAGATATATTCTCATCATTGCGGGTTTGTCGTTTAGTATTTCTATTAAGTGCTGCGGTACTAAGACTCTGAATGAAGAAGGAAGTTCTTGGCCGAGACTAGAGTAGTAATCGATAATGTAGACGTGGTGTCTAGGTTAGAGGTTACCTTCGTTTGTTGTCATTGGATGAATCTTGTTTTTTGGATTATACACACGTTTTATGTGATTCGATGCCCTTGAAATACTTTGAGATGAAATATTACATCAGTATTTGCACGCTGGTGGATTTATCTTTGACCGTAACAAATACCAATAGTACCGATCCATCCGATTTTTCTCCCAGCGGCAGGGCACCCGAGGAGAAGTATTCTCCCAATAATCACCTTCCATGTGTGCACACTTTGTTGCCTGTTAAAAAATTACCATGATGGATGTGCATTATCTGATGTATGTATTCATGTGGCAATTAGAGTTGAGTGAGTGACACCAAGATTGCTAGGCTCTCGGAATATACGTGGATTGCTCTGTCGTCTTTTTCTCTCACGGCCTAAAGTTTCTCGTATTAATCAGAATATAGCGAAACGACATTCTATTATATTTTTGCTCTCACAGCCTAAAATTAAAGTGCATTAGTGATTCCTAAACTCATGTGTAATCTAGGTCCATTAACTCTCAAATATATATTTAGGCCTCTCAACCTGTTAAGTGTTGTAAAGGTCCAAATAGGCTCCAACCTGTAACCTGCTTCGTGTACTGATGAGGCGGCATGCACGGTGGCACCTATGTCAGTCACACAGAAAGGAATAAAGTTGAAAAAACATTTTTTCTCTCTACCTTAAAATCTTTATCTTTACATATTATAAAAATCTTTATATATATACTCACATCTCTTTCATCCATCGGCCAACTCAGTATGTGCCTGAGCATGAAAAAAAAGACTAACGCATAGAAAAAAATATATTTTAATAATAATAATATATTATGTACCTCTTATATAAGGTTCATAACTACTTTTTTATCCCCAAAAATAAAGCCATAAGGTGATGGAACAAACCTCAACAACCTCTGCCATAAGACATCAATGTTTTCATACCTAAAAATAAAGTTATAAGGTGATGGCACAAATCTCTAGCTACCTTAAAAGAGGTCCAACTAAAAAAAGTTTCAAAATCATATATATTCTAGCATGTCATCCGGTAGGTACGTAGGAGGATTGATGTGATATTATTAAGTCGACTTGTAAAAGCGCAACAAATCGTGAAGAAAATATTTAGAAAAATGAAAAAAGAAGAGAATAAATTATTTTTAAGTCACTAAGGGGACAACATTTACATCATATATTGTTTATGTTTCTTAAGGCCTTCTAGAGAGCTTTGGGCATTGTTCATGCTTTTTGTTTTTATTTTTTATAGAGGTATTGTTCACGTTAGTTCACTGTTTACGTGGAAAATATTGATAACATCACACAAGGCGGGAGGCGAAGAGTTCCGTAGCTTGAGATAGCAGGCCCATCAGACCTTGATGGGAACACGAGCGCTCGGCTGCCCAAAAATCAAGTCTGCATAACAGAAGGTCTGCATAACAGTCCCACGCTCGCGTACTCACCTTATGGCAGAAGTATATCACGAGAGCGCACAGGGTGCGGAAGGCTGGGCTCATCCGGCTCGGTGTGACGCTAATTGCGAGAATGAGACCGATACGGACAGGCCATGACAGACGAAAAATCAGTTGGGTACAGAATTATAATAAAAAATATTTATTTTGTACGTCTCATTTCTTAATGGAATGATAATTTTACAGTACTAGAACTTTCGTACCTTCGAGAGGTATCAAATTTTATACATACATACCGGTACCTACTCAAGGATCGTAAATTTACTCTTAGCGCAATCTATATATACCTAATAAAAAATACGTAAAGCTTTCGGTAGAATTTTTTTCCGTCGCCCAAAACTTTGCCCATATATGTATTTTCTAATTTTCGTCCGTGCGCCTGTCCATTTCGTCCGACCGGTTCCAATCAAGATTCGCCGTTACCCTCCAAGTCTTGGACTCTAAATCAGAAAATCACTGTATAGAAAACCCAAACAGAAGGAAAAAAAGGAAAGAAGAAAAAAAATCACACAAATCCAAAAGCATAGTCAACCTTGAAAAGGGTTCATTGCCAGCGTCTACTAAGCCTCAATCTGTATCACAAAACAAAACGAAGCTCACTTCTAGCCGGCTCTATCCAAATCACATATTGATGCTCAAATCAATGCCCACAGCATGCCCAAATTGATGCCTAAATCAACAAAATCATCTTATCTAAAAACTGAATCAAACAGAAAAGATATGAACCATTCATGTCCCAGTCCCAACAAAACAAACTAACTTCTCAAATCCACAACATACCAAAATCACCAATGCCACCGTTGCTTGCCTTTCATTTTACCCAAAATCAAGAACCCTAAAGTCCCAAATCAAACAATCCCGAACCGAAAAAACCCCAAATTGATCAAATCCCGAAGCAATTAGGGCCTTTGCTTACTGGATTGGGACTTACGGATCGTCAGAGACAGCCACGCAAGGGATCAACTCCATCGCCATGCACATCTCCAAACTCTTCCTCCGTCTTCATGCGAGTGGTGCATGGCTTCAGCTCCACTGTGTACTAACCTTACTCTGTCGCCTGGACCTGTCCCGCGCTTGCTTGAGTTGGCCGCGTGAGACTGAGGCTCACCTCAGCTACGGCCTCAGCCGCACTGAGGAGGACAACCATGGTGAGGAAGCAGATCGCCGACCTCAGCCCACCGTGCGCCATCGCCGCCGCCATCATTACCTTCGCATCGCTGCCTCTTCGCGCACATGGGCACCCGACTCGGGTAGACTTGGGGATGTCAACTCACAGCACACTGCTGGCTTGACCTCCGCCGGAGCCGTGCGTGGCCTAAGCCCACTGTGCACAGGCACGCTGTCATCGCCACTTTGCTGAATCGCCGCCGCTGTCACCTCCCTCGCTCACGCCAGAGAAATCAGGGAAAATGGGAGAAATGGCCTAGGGTTAGGGTTTTTCAGCAAGGGGGTGTATTGTCCCAAGCTCAAGAAATCTTAGTCGTCCAATCAAGATCATACGGATGTCTTCGATTGTGCTGACTCACACCGTCGCAAGCAATCCTGGCCATTGATTACGATATAACGGCATAGGCTAATGGGCCTATGGACGGTAACTAGGCCGCACAAGCTCACCCACGTCTAGCCCGCTCGTGTTCGCCCGCCGCCTACTCAGCTACTCGCACGCACTACGGGCTGCGCACGCCTCCGCGCGTGATGAAGGGCCTCCTCGCCTAACAGGCCACGCTAGCCAAGCCTCGTGCATTATCGGGCCGACACACGCTGTTTTGGGCTGCCGCCAGCTTTCGGGCCTTATTCATTTTCCTTTTAGTTTTTTGCCCAAAAATCATTTAATATTTATAGAACTAATGTTTAATTACTTTGAGCCATCATTTTAAGATATAAAACTGATGTTAATTTTGTACGTGCATTCTAATTTATTTCTAAGTAAATGGAACCAACAGAAAGAACCTACAAAATAAGTAAGGCTTCCGATAAAAGTTTTCGTCCGTCGTCCATCGCACGCGGAATCACCGTTGGTAATCAGTTTTTTGGGCAATAATTAGTTTTTTGGTAATCACATCCGTTTCCTAATCCGTAAAGCAGTATAAAATTTGGAGATATTTGTGAGGTATGTACAAATTTAATATTTTGTGCATGTGTTATAAATACATAAGCAATCTTAACCATCCATATGTGTTTGATATTCACGGGTTGCAACGCACGGACATATTTTTTTTGCTAGTTTAGTATAATACAGACATCACTTGCAAGAGGTTGGTTTTCCCAGAAGCCTTAGTTTGGCAAACTATGACAAGTTGTGATTGGCAACGCCCTAAGTTAACTATTTTTTCTACAAATGAAACAATGTGTCTACTAATATAGGCTGCTGTGGACATGGACCTGTACCACTGTCTTCTACTCTGCCAATAGATACACGTCATCCTTATCAGCAGTATTTACAGTGTACTTAGTTTGATTTCAGTTCCCTCCTTTTTTGTAACTCAGAACGGAGTAAACCGCCTGGATCACGGTGCAGCCAAAAATGACGGCGGCCACCACGAGACCGACGGCGAGCCATGGGTTGGCGAAGTACTTCTGCTTCAGCCACGCCATCCACCGCCGCAGCCTGCTCTGGAACCGCCTCTCAAGCGTCTGGCACACCGGCCTCAGGTAGTTTTGGTTTGCGTCGTCCACGTCGAACACGGCGCCCTTGCAGAGATCAGCTAAGTGCTTGGCGACCTCGCCGTTGTTGCCGAGGCCGTGAACGATGACGCCCCGCCGCGACAGCAGCTCCACGTCCATCTGCGTCGACGCCAGCTGCGACATGAACACGCAGTACGCCGTCACGTGGCTCCCCGCCGCCACCGGGTTGCGCTGCTCCAGCGCTATCAGGTTGCGGAACAGCCGCCACGTCTCGCCATCGATGTTCAGCTGGGGCACCTCCAGCGTGCCGCCGCCGCCGCCGCTCACTTTCACGTCGAGGATGCTGAGGGCGCCGCCGCCCGCCTTGCTCCTCGGATTGAGAGGCCGTTTCTTGAACTTCACGCCGACGAAGTAGTAGTCCATTGCCGTGCGCCACCGTCCCACGGGCCGACCGCCGCCGCGGCTTGCCGTGGCGGGAGTGAGTACGGTGGGCGTGAAGTGCATGTGCAGCAGGTGCAGAAGATTGCCTGGCTCCGGCGGCCACAACGGCGGCTCCACCTTGGTCGGCGTCGCAGCCGTGTATTTCCCCATGAGCTCATGCGCGAACCTCGCGATGGCGTCCAACGCCGGAGTTGTGCAGTCCAGAAATGTCATCTGGTGGATCTTGACGACGACGAAGAAGGGAATCTGGTTCTCCGCAAGGTAGAACACGTCGCGGACCACATCGATGACCTCCCGCTGGTCGACGGTCGATGCTCTCCTCTCCACGCCCACGGACGGCACGACGCCGTTGGCCGCCGCCGGTGGGGCGGGCTCCTGCGGCCGGAGCCTGACGACGTCGCCGAAGCGGACGAGGATGAAGCAGGCATCGAGCAGCAGCATGCGCACGAACTCCTCGCTCGGGATCCTGAACGAATGGCCATAGCATCCTCTCACGCGATCCTCCATGCGCGCAAGCTCGGTGAGGAAGTCCTCCAGTTGCAGCGGCGCGGTGGAGTTCGCCGCCGCCGCCGTGAGGACCTCCTGGAGTGTACGCACCTTGTCGGCGTCCCTGGAGAGGCCAGGGTAGCTGACATGGTTGTATGGCCCGATGGAGACGTGGTGCGGCACGTACTCCTCCGGTTTGACGTTGCGGGTCAGTTCACCGACCGTGTCGACGATGATCGGCGTCGGAGCAGAGTTGCCGCCTGCCCGCTCCGTCGACGGCTTCAGGCTGGCGAGTTCAACCCTAAGTTTTTGCGCCAACGAATCGATATCAATGGCACGGTCATCTGCAACCGATTAGCACACACACCAACCATCAATCAAAAGTTTTGAAGCTAACTTATTATTCATCCTAATTGCTAAGCTAATCCAAGAAATCTTGTTGACACCTTGCTGATTCATCTGTCTGGTGCAGCACAACAGGTAGGATTGCCTTGCTTCCTTTCTTCTCCTATACGTTCTTCAGGGCACACCTACCACTCCATCCATCCATGGCCAAACGCGCACATTTATAGGCAGTCATTAAAAGCCACAGGGGTTTGCAACAAGGTGCCTGCATAAAACTGTCCAACCTTTCATCTCATTTGCGATAAGATCAAATCAACGAGGGGATTCACGCGCAAAAGGGTGCTATCAGTTTAGAACAAAGATTAGCCGAAAGGTACTATTAGGGGACGCTTTGGACAAAGATGAGGGATGCTATTGCAAGTTAGTCAAGCACTACGGAGACAGCGGCACACTTGTTAATCAATTTTGGACTGTATATAAAGTCTCTTCAGTCTTGACTGCTAGGGACAAGAAGAGATGTACGACAAGCCACAGCTTACTGACCTTACTATGGCTTGGAAGGTCGCATGGATGTGTCACGTGCAGCAAAGAATTTGGTCACTCTATGCTGTCCAATTCTCAGTCCGTCAAGTTTTCTGCATCAGATAGCACACTGTTGAAAATAACTGTGAGGTTCACACGTAGAGGTAAGTCTTTTACCGTGCTTGGGAGGTACCCGAAATACCTCCTATATATGCTGTTAAGTATCCACCGTTAATTCTTCAAGGGTAAATTAGGAATGAAAAACATATTTGTTTAATAAGTTGATAGATTGTTTATAGCGATTGTTTGTGATGCTCTATCCGGTGCTAACGGGGGTGGCTAATACGAGATTACCCGCTGGCGGCCGTGGCACGCGATCGATGACATCGATGCGTTTTCCCTGAGCCTCGCTCGCGGCTCACATGCACACGTGGGTAGTCATGAGTTTAAAACCAATTTATTAAAAAATAAGTTCAAGAAAAGAAAAAGAGAATAAAAATATATATTATACTGTAAACTGTTCATATACATAGACTTTATATATAAAAATATATACATTGTTAATTTTATATGTATAAACTTTATGTATAGAAGTATTTTGTATAAAATATATTTAATTCCGAAACCAAATTTAAATTGGGTATGTAAACTTTTAGCATATAAACTTTAGGTGTATATAAACTTTAATAGTATAAACTTTAGGTATGTAAACTTATTTAAAAAAGAAAAGCACGTGATGAAAAAAAGATAAAAGTTTCCAAAAATGGAAGGGGGAACCAATCGTGCAGCCTACGGACATGCGAGCACCCGCGAACTAGCATTTTTGGGTGCTAACCGCCTGGCCTTGCAGCTTCTTCGCTTGTAATATGGTTTTTCCTATTTAACAGATTGATATGTTGTTTCGGACATGTTTGTATCGTTAATCCAAAACCACCTCTTGGCTGTCTATTCATCTCTACATGACCACATTTTACCTACCTTTTCATTGGTAACTTTTACATGACCACGTTTTACCTATCTTTTCATAGGTACCTTCTATAGTAGACCCGTTCGATTAGAAGTGATGAACGAATCTCATACATTCCAAGCACATACTCGGCGATTCAAACGTTAATTTGTTCTGATTTTGATCACATGTTTCGAGGTGCCTTGACTGTTACGTTACCCAGATTGATCTATTATAAATTTGTCATCCGGGGTTATTGAGTTACATGTAAATTAATTATAAAAATACAGTCGATCAAATTTATCATATACTTCCTCTATCCTATTGAAAAACAGACCTAATATGAATATTTAATATGGATATTCAGATTTATAGTATTAGGATATACCATTAGGTTTATTTTTTAAGGAACGGAGAGAGTATATGGCAACTTTTCTCTGGCCAATAATCTTGACGGCTGGTGCTCGCCAAAGATTGGACGCTACTAGCTGATAAAGGAGATAGCACGTACTACCGTCGGATGCTTGCTGTCGGTTGCGTGCTGCCTTGCAGTCTCTGTATTTTCCGTCAAGATTTTGTAAATATTAGCCTTTACCGGCCTGCATGATTAACTGCTAGGTTTGTGGACGATCGTCCTTTTGTTTATTCTCTTCAGTTTTCTTTACGGCAAAGGAAAAGATGGAGTGGACGATGCTAGCGCGAAATAAATCTAGCCAGGATTAATTGTTGCATAGGCTGTTTGGCAAAAGGGCAAAGGCAACGTTGTTTGCTGGAATTTTGCAACATGGTGGAATCACCCTTTCCAGATTCCTTGATTATTCCTTCTCCTCATATCCGCTCGTCCCAAATAATAATAGCTCTTCCATGTGTGTGCATTTTGCCGGTACACAAATTAAAGTGGGGGAGAATGGCTTTTGTGGGTTCCCACCTTGCAATCGATCAGCACACATGAACACCTTTGTTGATGAGGGACTCATGGTGTAGCCAACTAGATATATGGAGTCTATGGGCCATAACACTGTTGGAAATTCTGTTTATGTCCATTTTGAATTTGAAGAGAACTCGAGCTGTATAAGATTTGACAATATTTCAAATGGAAGTTCTTCTATTATTTAATAAACTAGCTAGGAAGTAGTCCGCGCATTCGCGTACGCATGCATCGTAGATTGTGTTTGAGAAAGTTATAAAGGTGAATGTCAACCGAAACTTATAAGAGATCATTTGATTTGTTTGGATTATTTGAGTACATTAGAAGACTCTAACTAAAGACACCTAATTTTTTATGAAGTGGCTCGGACTTTTCATATTTGAGTTAGTTATTCTTGCTTACGTAGTATATGTTTAATTTAGCTATACATCTTTCAAAACATCATATCATGTCATAGTGTGACTTGTGTTATTTCATTTTTTTTGGCAATTTGAATATGTAATTTTTATTTCAATACTATTGATTTAATGTAGCTATGCATGTTTGTAAAATGATTTATAATAATATCATATTTGTTGTTAACTTTTAAGGTATTTGGATGATGCGTAAAGTACACAGCTCGATTATTGTGGATAGCACGACAGGCACAAACTTGAGCAGGAGATAAAGGATGGAAGAGACGGGGATTGGTTAATGGCATTAAAGAATCAACGCAACTACGAGGAAAGAATGTTAGCAAAGGAGCTTCAACGAGAACAAGTGGCGTCACCTTTTGTCCTCTTTCTTTCAGAGCTGAGTTGTTACAAAAGATATCGAGGTGAGAATTTTGGTACAGAATTATTCCAAAACTCATGCAAAAGCTGATAACTTTTCAAAGCTCTCCAGTGCTGATGGTTGCATCAGATCCAGCAACAATCAAGGAGATCTTAATGCTAAATACCCTGAATCTGAATCACACTGAGCTCATAATATACGTGATCGGCAACCCCTTGATTTTGTCATCTGCAGTCTTTGCTTGCATATAGATATGGCAATTTCTCCGTTGGGAGAGGATACCGGATACCCGCCTCGACAAGGTCAAGGGCATAGAAGAATTCTCATCCACGGATGAGCGAGGGCAAGGCCCTGCAAATTTCTAGGGCCAGGGAACGAATTTGAACTAACCCACGAGTAACCTGAAGTTACCCATCTGACAATCGCCCATTCTATCGATACAAGCTCAGTTGGCCCACTTAGTGAAAGCCCATAAAACCCTGTGTTTGGGAGGTGAGGTTGAAAACTCACCTTCCATGCACGCAAAACGAAGCGACGTATTTTCTTATGATTAATTAAGTAATTGCTAATTTTTTTTTAAAAAAAATGAATTAATATGATTTTTTAAAGCAACTTTCATATAGAAACTTTTTGCAAAAAACATACTGTTTAGCAGTTTAAAAAGCGTGCGTACGGAAAGAAAAAAAAATAGATGAGTTAAGAATGGAGTGTACCGAACACAGCCACACTGTTTAGGCAACCGGTCATCCCCACACTCGCCGTAACCCACGCAGCTCGCACTCGCGTCATCGTGCTACTCGGCGTCGCCTCACCGCTCCTGGCCACGCCGCCTCGCCTCCTTGCCGCGCGCGGGAAAGGATTCCGCCGGCGGCTGCTTCTCCTCTCGTCGCCGCTTGCTGGCAAGGACGTCGCCAGCGGCCGCTCCTCCTCGTCTCGTGCTGGCAAGGACGTGGGCGGCAGCTTCTCCTCCTTGTCTCTCGTCGGTCGTCGTCGCGCCGCCTCATCACCGAGCCTCGCCTCTCGTCGTCATCGTTCGTTGCAGGGTGGCCTCGTCATTCGTCGGTTCCTCGCCCCAACCACTGACCAGTTGTCGCCGCCCCTATCCATCGTCACGCACCCAAGTGAGCGGTGCCCTGCTTGGCCCTGCTCACCCGCCCCCGAGTCCCCTGCAGGCTCTACCATACTTGCATCCAGCATGCTGTCAAACAATTAATGGTACAATGCAGTAACATTTCAGGCAAAAGGAACAGTAAGGCTGTTCAGGAGGAGTCGAGAACTTCCCGCACGAAAAACCCTAAACAAAACAAGATAATGTTTAGCGTATGATTAATGAAATATTAGCGTAATAAACTTTAAAAATAGATTAATATAATTTTTAAAATAACTTTTCTATAACTTTTTTAAAAAGTCGTTAAAAAACATGCTCGCGAAAACAAAAGAGAAAAGAACGCTTCCTAACATTGTGCATGTTTAACATAAGTTCGAAACAGGACATTGAGCTGGCAAATATTATTTCCATGGAATACTTGACTTGTGAAAAAAGGAGATGAGAATGGGCCAGATATCAGCTATCGCCACCAACATGCAGTGATTTTCCAGATTATTCTTTACTCCAAAAGACTCAAACAGTCAGAATTTACATAATCCAGTTCTTAGTTCCATATAATATATACATCTAATTACATAGACAGTATCAGTCATCTGGAATGCATTCTGGCATTCAACAGTGCTTCGTCTTTATTTACACCATTGAGACGAGCCACGCTGTCACGGTGAGTAAATAATCAGAATTCCATAAAATTGGAATAATTGGACATATTCAGGCCATGAGTTCCAAACCTTTCAGGCCCAGTTTTTCCGCTTAGACCTCAGCAGCATCAGTTTGTCCCTCCACGTAGCTGTAAAAACAATGTCGATTTTTCAAAACCACTTCCTTTTTTTTCTGCATATTACTGTATGAGATTAACATTCTGTTTGCACCAGCGACTTGCTGTTGTCATATTAGGTGATGTTTAGTTCCTTTGTTCGTTTGCAGAGTACAAATTATGTTCCTTTAACATTTAGAATGATCTCATGAATACAATACAACATTAGTTCTTGTTAGATAGAATGCATTGCTTTGAGTGCATTGATGAATCTTCCCCGCAAAAAAAAAGAGTGCACCGATGAATTTTAATAACACCCACAACATAATAATAAAATTACCAGCATCTTTGTATCTCTCTTCAACAGCTGCAATGAGCATGTTCCGGATCAATCCAAACTCTTGAGCCTCGACACATGGCTGCCCATCAGGTCTGATAAAGTGTCATGTGTAAGAAAAATAAACATACATGTAGATGGATAAAGTTCAGGATCTTAATTTGTGAGTCAGTTCATAATCTTCTTAAGGAGAAAGGGCATCAAAATGTAAGCAAGACCAGTATAACCTGATTAGTAATTCTTTTCCCTTGCAAGCTAGTACCTCCAATGATTTTTATCATTGTGAGTTGTTAAAATGCAAATCTATTGGCACAGTTTTTATACACTGAATTTCCGTTGCGGCTGCTCTCAACATTCCTATGAGAAAGGAAAGGTTGGCCAAGCTATAACATCTGTTGTAATTTGACTAAATGTTGGTAAAAATCTAGAAAATTCGACATTTTGAAATCAAACTATTGACTTATATAACTCAATGGAGGGAGTACAATAATTGCTTTGAACCACGTCATAAAGATCTGCTACCGCAGTTCTCATCTATGTTATAATTAAGTACATATTTTTGTATTCAGGTGACGAAAAGTGTCAGTGTGCGCAAACCAGTGAAAGTAGAACAAAGAATTCCAGTACAACTGTAACGTTATGCTTTCATGAATTCAAGGCAGTCGTAAATAGATCTCCATAACAATACCTGTCAAGTTCTGTAAACAACAACCCATCTGACATGCCGGCTGCTACCGCCATTCTTGCTGGCTCTACTGATCTTATGCCATCACTGTATGCAAGGCTCCTATGGACTTGTATAGGAACCTGTTCGTGTCAAGGCCAATCACGTAAGGATAAATACATTATTTCTTTCCATAGATAGCATCAGTTAAATCATGTGAGCAGCAAGAACTGCTCTAACTTCTAACACGTATGGTTAAAATGATTACATGAGATACAGAGATTCTGAATTCAGAAGAGATTGATATGACTGCTGTTTGCCCAGGCTTACAAAACCACAACAAATATTTACTCTATTAAGTCATGGTTCCCAACCTACACTCTCTCGTTTCTCGCGCGCATGATTCCCGAACTACTAAACAGTGTGTTTTTTGCAAAAAAAAATCTATAAGAAAATTGCTGTAAAAAATCATATTGATTCATTTTTCAAGTTTTTTTAGCTAATACTTAATTAACCATGTGCTAATAAGCAACACCGTTTTCCAAGCACAGGGGAGAGGTTCCCAACCTCTCCTCCCGAACACAGCTTAAAAACCTCTAGTTTGCATGTTTCTTGACACCATTAAGCATCTTATGCACAAACTGTGCGAGTATGAAAAAATATAGTTCTTCATCAGAAGAAAGTAAATAAACATTAACAGAAATGATGAACACTGAATAACAGAACCATATTAGAAAAGCAGGAATAGAGGCAGTGACAGACAAAATCAATCAGAGAACTGCTTGCTAAAACTCTCTTCTTCTGATGGCAGTAGACATAAAAGAGAGCAATGAACTAAACAGGCAAAATAATACCTTGCAACGAACAGCAATGTTAATGGCATCTGAAGGTCGGAGATCAAAGGTGATACTTTCTGTATGGTCACCTACCTGCAGTATAGGCAGTTTCTAGTTTAGAATGGTTAATGATAGTATTGTACACTAAAGTTGAGTTCAGTTTCCTTTAAGAAAATGTTCTACATAAGTACCTTCGTCAGATACAGTTCAGCACAGTATGCTTCTTGAATTCTTTTATTTATCCGAACCAGTTTTACCTGGAACCAAAATAAAAAACAATAATGGAAGGAATAAATATATGAATGAGCGGTACAATTTGACTAATCTGTAACCAACAAAACGCAACTACTATAAACTATTTCAAAGTAACCTTACCTCATAACCCATCTTATCAATCATCTCCTTCACAACTTGATATATGGTTGGCCTTGCCTGCAATGAGAAAGGGTTAAAAATCACATCAAGAAAAAAAAGAAGGAGCAAATTGTAGTAATAAAGCAAGATATTACAATGTGGACATTCCGAATAGCAGCCATCAGAAGTACGCTTGGCATTTCCACTGAAAAAAGGTACATAGTATTAAAAATTAAATCAATGGAAACTTGTAACTAAATTTCTAGATTGAATGAAGAACTGTACATACAAACAATGATTGGAAGTAAAGTTTCACTTCCATCTTCAATCCTCAAAACAATAGCAGGTTGTGGTGCGCTTTCTGGAATATTTCTCCCCTGAGAATTATTGTGCACACATCTCAAGTTTTTCCCATCTCGCATCTTGATTACATATCCCTCTGCTCCACTTCTCACCTCAACTGGGAGAGTAAAAACAAAAAAGGTTACTGTCGAAATAACTATTGAGAGAAGCAAATCCAGACTATTGCTATCAACAGATTAGCATATGGGCAATCATCGATATTCATTATTTTTTATAAGTGAACTCAATGTGAGTGAGATTTTAGAATGAATATATTTAGTCAATAAACCCATATGTGATATCTACAGCACTACATGAAAACATCATGACACGATATGATATGACAATTCAATGCTAAAGCACACACTTGGGTTAAATATGAGTAACAAGTAAAACAAAACCAGCAAATAAGATTGACAGCATCTATTCGCTCTCTGATTGATTGTGTATACCTCTACAATGATACTGAATTATCAAAGTACAAAAGATACCAAGAAGTGCCAGAAAGAAGAACATACTCACTTCTACCAACCAAGGTGGGAATTAACCTCTCGAGATACTGTAAGAAAAATGGCAAATGACTTCCACAAAAGAACATCATATATTAGTTTCGAATGTAGAACACATGCCAGACATAATGTTCAGTGGTGCACAGCTCACTGGAACAAGGACGTATCCTAGATAGCAGGACCCAGACAAATTTTACTAGCCTACAGGTTGGCGATCAAGGGATGGGGTTTTTACAGTCCACTGATCTGAATTATGCATGTCTTGTTCTATACTAAGTTCCAGCTTAACATAATCCTACCACTAACATCCATATGATGTATTGATGTGTACAAACAGTGGATCCTACTGGTACTGATGATTCAATATTATGCTCCAAACAAAATTAAAGTTGAAATGAAAGGGTAAAAAATTCATATGCCATTTGGATATAATACTCTAGTGATGCCATAAGCAATTAATTTCACCAAGAAAATAGAGTATGGTTATGAAAGCGCAAGGCATTAACTGAACAAAGTTTGGTAAAAAATAGAATGCACAAAATACAAATAGAAAGGAAGCAAAAACTGAAGAAAGTACCTGCTTCAAGCACAGTAGAATTAACATAATCTTCATCACTCTCGCTAAAGTTTCCAGCCATATATCCATTACCATCGGACGACGAGCTGAAGCTACCGCAAATAGGAGCAAAGTTCTTTGGAGCCGGCTGATAAATTGGGGAAATGAGTCTTGTGATGTTCCTGTATTTAGACACAGAACCCAGGAATGCGGTTCCAAGCTGCCCGGGCTTGGTCAGTGAGTTGCTGCTGATCATCGTGGCAGGTAGCTTCGCTTGCATTACTGCACGACACAGGATTGGTCCCTCCATCGCCATCAATCTAGCCACATGGTCAACAAGAAAACAATAAATAACGAATTTTAATCACATTGTCGTCCAAACTGTGGGTGTGACCAAGTCTAAATTGCAAATCCAACTCATAATAACTCTCATATCTTCTTGTCATCTACCGAACAAGAGAAACCCAAATAAGCTGAACCCCAGATTCATTTTGGTAACATAAGCTGCTAGTACCAAATAAATTCAGAATAAACTGGATATGGGGCTGATTGGAGAGAAAGAAAGTAAGAAACCGATCGAATTCCGGACGGATCATTATTGGGCGGAGAGGGAAGAACGGATGAATATCCATGGATGGATGGATACCTTTGGATTGGATTCGAACCGGCGTGAAGTCAGACCGTCCCCGCCCCCTTCCAAAACCAGTTCGCCGGGAGCGCGCGCGCGGCGCGATCGACGAGGAGGAGGCCACGCCGCGCGGGGAAGGGCCGGCCACTGCGATTGCGGTGGCTCGTCTCGTCTGCGGCAGCGATTGAGCGGCGCGAGTATCTCCGGGGGCACAGGCTCTGCGGATCGGTGGGGCTGAGCTTTCGCTTTTATCCGGAGAAGGGAGGAGAACCACCTGGAGGCGAGGTGAACCGGTGGGCGGAGGGATGGTCAAACAACTTTACTATTTTGCCCTCCTCTTCTTTTCCTGGTTCACACTGCAACGGTTTGGCCTCACCCAGCCTCCATGGCACCCTTGCATCGGAAAATATATAGTCAAAGTGAAAACCTGAAAGTTTAAGATTTGTCTATGTCATATCATCATGTATATCATCATCATGAATGTATATCATCATGAGTAAACGTAGCAAAGCACATTATTTAGCTAGTCACTAAAAAATGGACATGAAAACTCATGAGTAAAAATTTATTTTAGTCCATAGCAAAGCACGAATATTTAGCTAGTCACTCAAACATCTTTATTGTTTTCGCCATGATTAAAAAATAATTTAAAATTTTATCTACGTGTTTTAAACAATTTGCAAATGTTTAAAAATCACCTTAAAAACCATTAAAATCAATTCTAAAATTAAGTTTTCAAAATATTTTCGTATATACTTCAAATGTTTTCAGTTTACAAGATAATCTCAACTCTGAATCATGGGAACAACAATTCAAAGTACGCTAACTGAAAAAATTATAATACTGTCTCCCTTCTAAAATATAACAATTTTTAGAGTTTAATTTTTATCTCAAATATAGCAATCTAATATTTATAATACTTTTACCACTAAACTACCCGTAGCCTACTATTTTTTGTTTTATTATAGCCCTAGCTAGTTTGGGCTTATAGCTCACCCATCCCGAGATGACGTGCCTATCAACCACGAGGTGCTCGTGATAATTTTAGCAATTTTAAGATATACCGGCCTATTATTTCAAAGTTGTTTACACGGGTAAGTGCACATCCTTTATACAAGCGCTCACATTTATACCGTATCTAAAAGTAATTACATCCAATCTAGGGCAACCCAAACCTGAGTCGAGTGAGTCGAGTCGAGTCTAACAGTTGTATTGTTTAGTGTCGATTCTAAAAATCGACAATAAGAAAAGAGGTAGTGTACAAGCCCTAAAAGTGAATGTATACAGAAGACAATGGTTTAGACAGGTTCATAACGTCACGATAAGAGATGATACCCTACTCCTATTGAGAATTGTATCTGTCAGGTGTAATATTGATCTGACGATCTAGTTGTGGTTATCTCGCTTATGTCTTTGGAGGGCTTCCTGCCCATCTTATATAGGTTGGGAGTAGGGTTATAAAGAGAAAAACCTAGCTGAACACAACATCACTTTCCTAATCTATTACATGGTAGTTCTCAATCGGAACTCTAGGTCCTGTCATAGAACACAAGGCAACATTACGACCGAGTCCTACTCTATTACATAATATATGGATCTAGCTCACCTCATATCTTTAGTCAAGTATGAAAGCCGTGTGGGTACTCGGTATCCATATTCTTCACATTTAGCATATGCTAAGTTTATCCGTATTGTTTATAGTAATAAAAAAATAATTTGTAGGTACGCTTTTTATATATTGTCATGAACTATTTAAAAGTAAATGATGTAAATTAAACTAAACTATAAAATCAATTTTAAAATTATATTTGAAAGTTCAAATTTTGGCTTACAAGCTCAAGTATAAGACCCCTATTTATTTATGCTTATAAACCAACTTATTAGCCAAAAAGTCTAAATCTAAATAAATAAATATCTTTTTTATTTGGCATTTTTCAAGTCATAAGTCACTTTTATACTATTAAGTCAAAAGCTAAATTGAATAATTCTTTTTGGCTTATCTAATATAAAGATATAACTTTACCGTTAAACTTATCACTTAAAATCTATCCGGTGTAAAACACCTAACCCTAAGCCAAAGAATAAGGCTATCGAGCTTTACAAACCCGTAAAGGGCAAACCCATCCATACGGCCCGTTTCTAGAAGGCCCTTTCTATCTTTTAGGCTTTGATTCAAAGAAAAATTATAGAAACTTTAAAAGATTTTATTCTAATAGGATTTTTTTCTTTATAATTCTTTGAATCTAAGAAATGAATCCTATAAAATCCTATAAAATTTCTATGGAATGTCTCATTCCATGTAAATTTTACAGAAAATTTAACATAAAATAGAACATCATGAAAATTTTTCTTCAAATTTTTTATCTCTTCTTAAATTCCTGTTTGCATGTAATCTAATCAAATGGTTATTCATGTGTTCTCTTTTGTTTTATAATTATCTATTTTACAATTACATTTATATCAGAATTTTTTATTTTTTCTATTCCTTTATTATTTTTTTTTATTCCTGCAATTCAGCCCTTGCTCTTTCACTCAGGTTGTGAAGCACCGTGATGGAAAAAGACGCAACTGCCCCTGGGGGCAAGCGGGACAGTCGCCGGCAAAACGGGAGGTGCCGTTGGTTCGCTACGTTCCTGCATGCAGCGGAAGGCAGTGAGTGACGACGCGTGTGATCCAGCCAGCAAATGATCGGATAAGGTTGGTTTCTCTTTCTACCCCCACTTGCCGTTTGAATTGTTTGTTTGTTTGTTTTTCTTTTATCTTCGTATGCAAGCCAAACAAACGATCGAGAAACGTCACACCCTGATCGAATTCGCAAATTAAGAAGGCGAATTATTCGCTCATCATAAATTTCACTTTGGCACCATTTATTACTAAAATTTCGTTTTGTTTTATCCTTTAACCGATGTTTTATTTTTGTTGTATTTTAAATCATCTTAATTTTTTTTAAGCATATGAACGATTTTGAGTACGTCGATTACAAACCATTAATAGTTAATGATCTCACACTGTTGTACGTAGTTTATTTCTTTAACATATAAATAAATAAAAAAGTTAACGGTGATCAAAGTAAAAAAATAAGATTACTCGGTTTAAAGTAAAAACATTAATTAAAGAGTGATCCAAATCGAAACATTATTAATAAAAGGTGGTTCAAAATAAAATTTACTTAAACATGAATCATGAATGTGCATTGAATTTTTTTTAATTACCGCTATCTCCACTCTTTTGGGCTTTGGTTAATTTTAAGGAAGCCAAAATTATGGATGCACGCACGGTTCGTATAACAAGTGCGTGGGTTCATGCGAATTGTGTGAGGGGCAACAACATCAGCTTAATTAGTGTGACAGCGTCGGCCGTACTTAGCGAAAGGGAGTTAGCAACTTAAGTAGGTTCTTTGAGCGTTTAATAGCAGATCAGCGTGATCCTTTCATTTGTGTCACGCAACACATGCGCGTCGACGTTCCTTAACAATGTTATCCAGGCTGAATTATGGAAATGCAGGACGTTCGCTAGCTAGTTCGAGTATGTCATTGCTAGCCGGCATTCTCGATAGGTGACGGATGATATTGAAACTGAGTTTTATCACAACCATTTATAACGGCATAAACTGGTGAATTAAAAATTAAAAAATTGATTTTAAATGCTGATAAAAAAGTTTATGAAAATTATACCGTTTATTAACTTGGGAACGTGCGAATAATCAAACACACCTATAATAAGGGATGCAAGTGTGTCGACACACGAACTCACTTATACACAAAATTAGTGGTAATCCATGAGTTACCCACTAATTTGGCCAATAAATAGGTTCACGGATCGATCCACTTGTATCTTTTAGGTGCGGCAAGCTAGGCAACAATTCAAAAACCCACGGGATACCCACTTATGTCAGTGTCAAAGATAAAGGCATACCTCCTATACACGGGTTAACGAAATACGGCAAAAAAATATACCCGATAGTATATGAGAAGTTATCCTTTAATTAATAAAATACTATGAATAGAGAAGGAAATTATCTTTCTGGAATAGAAAGTGTCAGAGTCCTAGTTAGGAAAGATATGATTTTTTTAAGCCGTATTATGTTCTATTAACTTGGAGAAGAAAATAATCTCAGCTATATAAATAAGACCCCCACATTCAGGGAGGGGATGGAGTTACTAACCATAGCCAAACCTACGCCCAGAAGCAATCCGAAGAAAATCAGCGCCATATTCGCTGAATAGATCTCGTCAGGTCATTCTCGATGGTCCCTACTCGACGGATTCATCTAGTTTTTCTACTTTCCCATTGTACTCTGAGCAACAATTTAATCTATAATCCATATAAATTGGAGTATGGTTATTACTCATCTCAAGGGCCCGAACCAGTATAAACCTTTGTCCCATATCTGCTTGATAGATTCTCATAAATACCCTAGTTCCAACAATCTCCATACTATACAAATACCGTAGTTGGCATATAGCCTATCGACAGTGACGTGCCAGGTAGGGAACTTGGTGCTTCAAGGTTACGACGAGATGAGTTCGAGATCAGGATTCTCTGACGAGGGCTTCTATGACCAACCTGGCCTGGGAGATCCAACCCAGCCAGCCTTCACCATGGTCCAAGTCGGCTTCATTGTCTGCCCAGTCTTCGTCGTCGTCCCGATCTCGCCCCCTTTAGCACCTGCCATGAGCGAGGCCGTAATGACGGCACGAGCGAATACATCTACTTCACTGACCGCCTCTCCGTTTCGCTATGAGAACGAGGCATCGAAATCCCGATTTGTCGACAGAAGGCCTAAAGCAACCCAATCATCGGCTTCGGCCGGCAAGCGTGTGCTGACAAGGAAGTCTGCCGACAAGGATAGTGCATGGTGTCCAATCCACGAGACTTCTAGTCATCCATTGGCTGGTTGTCGTGTCATAATCCAAGCGAAAGCTGAACTCGACACTTGCGAGGAACGTGGGATTCAGCGTGTCTCTCCATACAAGGCGTGATGCCCAATCCACAAGACCAAGAGCCACCCCCTAACGAGCTGCAAGACGTTCTTGAAACTTGTAGAACCAATTATCTAAGTTCCATGTTGCCCGATCGACGCTCGTTGAGATTGATCTCATACGACATATATGGACGACAACCCTTTGATCGTATGGTGGGTTTCATCGGAATCGATCCTGACGAACCATCTGTTCTCCATAGCCTAGATGATGTGGAATCCTCTGATTCAAGCTCTTCACACGATGTGAACAAGGTCGACATCGAGATCGAGGAAAAAGGTACGAATGACCGAACACCACGGGGTTCTACAGAGGAGGGCGAGTTCGTTCAATCTCAAGACGCAGCATCTCCTCGGACAGAGCCTGCCTGTATTCCTGCCAAGCACTTCACCGTCGTCAATAACCTACTTCGACAACCTCCATTCGATCCAGTAACCCACCCTAAGCGGATGTGTGGTTAAAGCGAATGGAGTCTACCATCACCAACCTCAACTCTGCTTTTGCGGCGACGGTCGGTCCGCCCCTCAACATGTTCCCCCTCAGGTTGACGAGGTTGCCGAGAACATTGGCGTGGCTAATGCCCCTCGGAACGGTGAACCTCGCATCTCTGAGAATGCATCGCCACAATAGCGAGCTCAATAGGTGCCTCCCTGATAAGATGCTCGTTATCTCCGTGAACAGCTAAATGGCCAAAGGTGACAACAACAGGATCAGCACGATGACGGACGCCGACAACCCCAAGATCATCAGCGAAGGGGCAATCGTCGGGACAACAACCAAGATCATAACCATGCCCGCGGTCATCAAGATATCCCAGTATGCCAAAGTGACAGCGAATGGGCTTCTTGTCATCACCATGACGAAGATGATGACTCCCGATCTCCACACCCATAACGTGGCCGAAGTCGTGACCATCGACACCGTGATCGCACACCCGACTACGGCAATCCCTCGTCACCCTCTTCGTCATCATCCAAGGGTGGTTTGCGTGGTCGCCGTGGTCGCCAACCACCCTTCCTGCCTGGAGGCGGATGTAGAGCCTTTAAGCCTTCCCTCCGAGAAGTAAATTGATCCCCAAAATTCCATCTAGAAGCAGTAGAGAAATACGATGGGAGCACAGATCTAGAGGAGTTCTTACACGTCTACTCTACTGTTCTATATGCCGTCGGCGTAGATGACAACACGTTCGCAAACTATTTGCTAGCAGCGTTGAAGGGATTTGCTTGGTCATGGCTCGTTCATCTTCACAGAAATTTGATATCTTCCTGGGCGGATCTTTGGAAGCAAATTCGTCGCAAATTTTCAAGGCACCTACAAAAGTCATGTGGTCGAAGATGATCTACATGCCCTTACACAGAAGCCCGGCGAAACCCTTCGAGACTTTATTTGACACTTCAACGAGTTTCGAAACACAATCCTCGAGATCACTAATGCATCTGTATCCGGGCCTTCAAATCTGACATCCAAGATCGCTACACGATTCAAGAACTAGCGACAAGGCGAGTGTCGTCCGCCATAAAGCTGTTCGAGATTATCGATAGGTGCACCCACGCAGACGAAGCCATCCGAAGAAACAACGAGAAGGGGAAAGCGGTGGAAGAGAAGCAACCAACTAAGAAAGATAACCTGGAACCAAGTCGCAAGCCCAGTCGCAAGAAAGGAGAAAAGAGAAAGGCATAGTTAGACGTTCTTGTTGCCGAACAAGATAAACACACTCCCCAATGACCTCCTCCTCAAGACGATGGCCCAGTACGACAATGGTGTCCAGAGCACAAGACCAGCGCTCACACGTTTGAGGAGTGCAACGTATTCCAGAAGGCCATGGCTAGATAGATCGCCGAAGACAAGGGAAAGAGGGTTCGCGTGGTAGAGAAGGACAAGCATAACCCTTCATCCAACGACGAACCAGATTTCCCCGACTTCATCGACTTCGGCTAATACGTGGCACACATCTTCGGCGGCTCAACCTCTTATTCTTCGAAAAGGAAATACAAGAAGGTAAAACATGAGGTGTGCTCCACAACCCAAGGGACGGTGTTTAAAATGAAGTGGTCAGATCAGAAGATCGAGTTCTCCAATGCCGACCTCCCAACCCTGATGACAACCCTTGGACAATATCCGATAGTAGTCGAACCTACTGTTCTGAACGTTAAAATTGTTCGAGTTCTCATCGACGACGGCAGCTCCATCAATCTCCTTTTTACTAGCACGCTCAACGCAATGGGGATACCGAGAAGCGAGCTCATACCCTCAGAACAACCCTTCCATGGCATTACCCTAGAGTCGTTGTCAAGACCTCTAGGAAAGATCATGTTGCTGGTAACATTTGACAAAGCTGACAACTTCCAAACAGAGCAGATTACGTTCGACGTAACCGAGTTTGACATCACCTACAACACTATTCTCGGAAGGACAGCACTTGCCAAGTTCATGGCAAGCATCGCACTACGCCTATCAGCTGATCAAGATACCAGGACCTAAAAGGATAATCACAATACCGGGGAACGCGAAGATGGCCGTGCAGTGCGACAAGAGGAGCCTCGACAAGATCGAGCAAGCTGCCACCATGCCCGCCCCAATTGAACCTCATTGGAAAGTGACCAAACCTAATCTATCGCCCAAACCAAACGGAGCTATAAAGATATACTGCTGACTAGTAGCAACCCCGACAAGACGATCAAGATCGGGGCCGAGCTCGACAGCAAATAGGAACTCGAGCTCATCACCTTCCTCTGCAACAATGCAGACATGTTCGCTTGGCAACCGTCCGACATGCCCGGGGTCCCGATTGAGCACTAACTGATGGTTCGTCCCAACACAAAACTTGTCAAACAAAAATTGAATCAGTTTGCTCCAGACTGCAAACAGGCTATACGAGAAGAGCTCGACAAACTTGTCAAAGCCGATTTCATCAGAGAAGTCCTTCATCCAGAGCGGTTCACAAATCCAGTCATAGTGCACAAGGCCAACGGCAAGTGGAGGATGTGCGTTGACTTCACCTATTTCAACAAGGCGTGCCCGAAAGACTATTTTTCCCTTCCATGCATCGACCAATTGATAGATTCTACCGCCGGATGTGAGTTGTTGAGTTTTCTCGACGCCTATTCTGGATACCATCAAATCAGCATGGTCAAGGAAGACAAGGAAAAGATGGCCTTCATTACGCCCTTCGGTGTATTCTACTATGTCAAGATGCCCTTCAGCTTGATCAGCGTCGGGTCTACGTACCAACATGAGATTTAGGGGGCTTTCAATCCCAACTCGGCAACAACGTCGACAATATTGTAGTCAAAACAAAGATGCGGGGTTGCTTCATCGATGACCTACGGGAAACGTTCAATAATCTCCGATGACACAGGCTCAAGTTGTACCTGGAGAAGTGCACATTCGGAGTACCATCGGGCAAACTGCTCGGTTTCCTCGTCTCCGGGCGAGGTATCGAAGCAAACCCAAACAAAATTAAGGCCATTGAGAACAAGAAGTCACCGACAAGGCTCAAAGAAGTTCAGAAGCTTATAGGATGTATGGCAGCCCTAAGCCAATTCGTGGCAAGGATGATAGAATGAGGACTACTGTTCTTCAATCTCCTGAAGAAACAAGACAAGTTCAAATGGACATCTGAGGCCGAGGAGACATTCTCCGCACTCAGGTGTTACCTCGCTAATCCACCTGTCCTCGTCGCCCCACAACCACAGGAGGAGCTCTTCCTCTACATCACCGCAATATCGTACTCCATAAGCACCGTCATCGTTGTCGAACACGAAAAGGTACAATGCGCAGTCTACTACGTCAGTGAAGTACTGCACGACGCCAAGACCAGATATCCTCAGATCCAGAAGCTGATGTAAGCTGTGGTCATGACATCCCAAAAGTTGCACCACTTCTTCCAGGCCCACAAGGTCATGGTCGTCTCCTCATACCCCTTTGGTGAGATTGTCAGAAACAAAGAAATTGTAGGACACATTGTCAAATGGTTCATCGAGCTTAACCAATTTGATGTCCACTTCGTCCAACGAACAGCCATCAAGTCCTAGGTACTCGCAGATTTCGTCAACAACTAGACCATCCCCAAGGATGGCAAAGTCGATCGAACGGACAACGAGCGATGGACAATGGCCTTCAACAGACCTTTCAAAAGCCAGGGAGAGGAAGCTGGATTTGTTCTAACTTCTCCAATCGGAGATCAGTTTCGACACGCCGTGCAGATAAATTTTCGGGCAACCAACAATACTGCCGAGTACGAAGGACTTCTCGCCGGTCTAAAAGCCGCCGTATCACTAGGGGTCAAGCGATTAATTGTAAAAGGGGACTTAGAAATAGTCACTAACCAAGTGCATAAGGGCTACAAGTCCTCTAACTCTGAGTTGTCCAAGTATCTCGCCAAAGTTAGAAAACTGGAACGAAGGTTCGACGGATTTGAGGTACGTCACGTCTATCATAAAGACAATGTCGATGCTGACAACCTCGCTTGTCGAGCTTCAAGATGAGAACCAATGGAACCTGGTACATTTCTTGAAGTGCTAACCAATCCCTTAGTCAAGAGCTCACCGAACGACGACATCGATAGCACCACCGACGTTGGCTCGGGGGCTACTACTCAGACCGACAAGCTCGTCGTAGACATCGAGATGACTATGAATTGGCGCACGCAGCTCACCAAATTCCTCAACGTCGACAAGCTGCCGGACGACGACACAGAAGCAAAGAAGCTCTCCTGACAAGCCAAGGCCTATTGTATGATTGGGGATGATCTATACAAAAAAACCGCCAACGGAGTACTGCTGAGATGCATCATGTCCGACGACGGCAAGGAGCTACTGCTCGACATCCACAAAGAAATCTGCGGATCACACGCCGGAGCAAGGACATTGGTTGGCAAGGCCTTTTGACAAGATTTTTACTGGCCATCGACTCTTCAAGATGCCTCCGATATGGTACAACGGTGCAAAGCTTGTCAGTTTCATAGCAAGCACACCAAGTTACCAGCTTAAGCCCTCCAAACCATCCCTTTGTCCTGGTCGTTCTCGAGCTAGGGGCTAGACATCCTCGGACCTTTCCCAAGAGGACAAGGCGGCTACAAATTCTTATTCGTGGCTATCGATAAATTCACTAAGTGAATTGAAGCTGAGCCAACAAGAGAAATCAGAGCTGAGCACGCAATCAAGTTCATCAAAGGAATATTTTGTCAATACGGGCTTTCAAACCAGATATTGACAGAAAATGGTTCCCAGTTCATGAGTAACGCCTTCCAGGACTACTGCTCGGAATACGGGGTCAACATCTGCTTCAAGTCAGTGTCTCATCCTCAGAGCAATGGACAAATTGAGCGGGCAAACGGGATCATGCTCCAAGGGATCAAAACATGTGTATACGATAGGCTTTTGGCTAATCCGTACGATACTTACGATTGATTTAGGAGCGCCCTTCTGTTCTATAGGCCATCCGTACCACTCTGACTACACCAACTAAAGAGACCCTATTCTTTCTTGTGTACGGATCCGAAGCTATGCTTCCTACCAAGCTACGCTATCGATCAGCACGAGTTTGGGAGTACTCAGACAAGGACCGGGACAATAGGCAAGCAGACGACGTTAACCTGCTTGAAGAACACCTAGAACGAGTTGCCATCCGAGCAGGTGGATATCAGCAAGCCTTATGTCACTACCACGAGAAGTGCATTCGAGCTCGTATACTTGACATTGATAATTACGTCCTCCGACGAGTACAAAACCAGGCAGGGCGCAACAAACTCTCACCGAAGTGAGAAGTACCATACACGGTGGTACAAATGTTACGACCAGGTGCGTACAAAATCGTCGACGACGAAGGTCAGGAGTTATCCAATTTTTGGAACATCGATCAACTATGGAAATTCTATGTATAAGACCAATGACTAATCTGTAAGTTGATTTGTTATATATATATATATATATATATATGTCTTTTGTGTCATTTATTATAGTATTTTGTCCAATGAACTCCTTTTGCTTCATAATGCCGCAAATTGAAGTCATTTCCTATCAATCTATTATGTTAAGTCTGACTAGTCACCGGGTCTCAACACCTTGGTCAGAGACGCTTGGCATGATTGAGCTAGTCGGATGCTAAGGGTCAAACGGCCATGTCAAAATTGGGCATGTCAGAGTACCCACTGTAACGTATTAACTAGCCGTGTACTCGAAAATTAATTTTTCCAACTTCACGGCTAGGGGCTGGGAATTCGCTGCTTCAACTTGGTCAAATATGAAAATTTAAACTACTTTTATGGAAATATTTTTCTTTTTCATAAAACTATCTGGGGGCTAGAAGTATTCTCTTACTGCCATGCATATAATGTGCTTTAATAGTTTACAAAAATTGATCAAATTTCAGTCTCTACTAATGTCTTGGCTAGATTTCTTATAGGGCAGTATGACAACTAAATCTATTAGAAGGCCATTGTCGGTTCATCGTGGAGAAGATATCTATAACCAGAGGAGCAAGGGATTGTGCCAGTTGATTGATCTTGGCAGCAGTCCTCCAAGAATGTGTAAATCCTTCCCGAAGGAAGTTCAGGTCCATCTGGGGACGAGATTCGTGGATACATGCGAGCACGTGGCCAATGGCATATCGGCTGGCTCGACGACATTTCTGCTTCAGGCAGTCATTGATCCGCTGATCAGTGCTGGCAAGCGTACTGCATGTACCCCATATCCACCCAGACTCCTGGAGACCGACTCTCATGGGGAGGATGGGCCACACACAACTCTTCACACAGCCGCTGTAGTACGGAGCAACAGTTCTCGAGGTGTGCTGAGATCCATATCTCTTTTCCCCTTAGAAGCTCTATGCTCTGATCTTTCCTGATGTTCTCGGGGGCTTTCTCTAGTTCTTCTTTCTCATACATTGTCTTCTAGTACTTTGCCCGCCTTTCCATCTTTGCAAGAGAATTTCCAAGGTCTAGAAAAGATAACGTCGTTAGCAATCTTTGGTCTAAATACAAGGACAGTGTGCTACAATGTTACAATTTTCTTACATGGCATTGTTCGTGCAACAACGTCACTTGGTCCTCCTCGGAAGCCAAAGCATTGTCAGAGGTAACGGCAACCAGGGCATGTCCTTCGTCACCTGGCATCAACGAGCCCTGGGGCGTAGTCGGTTCTACAAGTATATCTGACGAGTGTCTACCTTGCTTGACTTCCTCGTTCATGATTTCAAGAAATCTACAATACAGAGATAACGAGCAAACAAAAACTCAAAGTCGGATATAGAAAAAGAGAAATGTTCTCTACACATCAAACCCAATACTTTTCCGCATTCATTACAATAAAGGGTGAAACAAAAATTTACTCTTCAAAAAATGGGATCACAGAATCCCCAAGGTCCTCCATCTCCGACATGGTGTCATTGCGGCACTCGTCAGTTCCCTCCTTGGTCATCGCCTCCTCCTAGTTGATCTTGGGGTGGGTGAGCTAAGGACATGCGAGGGCATGGCATGCCCTGGACTTAAGCCTGGTGCGTACCCCATCTGCCACCTGCTCGGTGTGGTAGTTGGCGGCGGTCTCCAATGTCGTGATGAGGGATCCTAGGGACCCCATCAGGGTCGTCTCGTCGGGGAAGGCAAGGTGCTCGATGTTCTTCCCCAAGCCTTTGGTCACCACATCGAGACACCCATCGTTCTTATGCAGGGCTTGTCGGAAGGAGGTCAGGTTGTCCCTCGTCTCCGTGAGCTTGTGCTCGAAACCTCCGCGCTGTCGCTCGTTCCCCGCCACCACCTCCCACAGCTTGGTGTTGTCAGCTCGTGCTTCTCTCTGCTGGGCTTTCAACATCGTGATGCGGTCGTCGGCAGTAGACACGGCTTTTCCAAGCCGCCTGATCTCTGGTACGACATCTCGGGCGCTTGTCTCAATCAGTCAACAAGCCTGCAAGAGCTTGTTGGCAGATGAAGACGGCCCTGAGATTGCAAGGACACCAATCAGTGGGGGATGAGGTGGGAGAGCGGTGACCACAATAGTCGAGGGGGGCGATTTGGAGCTCGCCTCTTCTTGGGCCTCAATGCTCTGACCTGATTTCGAGGGGGAAGGGCTGCAGTCAAAGGAGACTCATCACTACAAGGAATGTGCGATGAGAGAGCCGGATGTCGGTAGGCCAGGATTTTACTTACCCGGTTTTCTGCTTCTTCAGCAACATCGCCTTCTTTGTGGGGGCTAGCTTTGCACTGGAAGTTGTCTGTAGAAAAAGAAGGGTGAGGACGGAAACGACTACCGCAATTACAAGATGAACCTGGGATCAGGGTCTCACCTCGACATCACTTGTCTGGACCAGTTTCCCTGCCCCAGAGGTATTCGGCAGAGTAGCCCAACGTTTCCTCCTAGTCTCACTACCTCCGAGGGCGAGGACTGCAGTAGCTTCTTCAGAGATTGCCTGCTCCTTCAAAGAAGCAGACGCCTGGTGGTCGACGAGTAGGCCAATCACATCCGTTAAAGGTAATGCCTGATAGAATCAAGATTACTACTCCTATGGGCATAGAAACGAATGACATGGAGTAGTGGTCAGAAGTGCTTACATTCACGATGGCATCCCGCTTCGTCGACGGGAGGTTACAGGGTGGTGTGGAGATATCAGCGGCGAACAATGGTGGGTTAACTACCACCTTGCTAACACGCTTCGCCACGGTGTCCTCGGAGAGCACTGCGATTGAAACAAAAAATGACAAGGTTATCAACTGAAGATAATTATGGTTCTTTATATCAATAAAGGAACTATAAGTTATACTCCGATGTGATAACCGCGTCTCGTCCTATTCCCCCGAGTACAAGTACGCGGGGTGAAAACGGGCCTGGGGAGGTTGGATCCGATGACGGACAAAGTCTTGGATGACATCGTACCCTGTCAGACCATGTTCTCGGAGATCATGGATTTTTTCTACAAAACTCGCTAAGACAGGAGTCATTGAAGGTTTGGAGGTCCATATCTCTAGGTGCGTTGGTTTCTGGTTGGGGATCTCAAGCATAGGAGATCTATCCTCGATCTGAAGATAGAACCAACTTTTTTGCCAATATTTTTTTGAAGACGGGCAATTAAAATATATGTACTCGTCTTTCATTCTATCCCGAAGACAGATGCCACAGCATCTTGAGATTTTTGAAGCCTCCATCCATCTAACCTCGTAGAAGTATCTAAACAAATCTAGAAAAGTCTGTACCTCAAGGTACATCTTGCATAGATGGGTGAAGATGCTCAAGAAGGCAATGGAGTTTGGGTTGAGATGAAGGAGGTGAATTCCATAGAAATCAAGAAGCAAAGATAGAAACTCAGAAAGGGGAACAAGAAAACCACGCTAAACGAAAGATACTAGCGTGATCATTTGCCCAAGATTAATCAGGGGATCTATACCTATTTCCGAGCGCGCCACCACCCTTGCGCTCGCGCCGTCCTGCTGCAACTCCCTCATCTCGTTCTGGTCGACGATGGACTCCGGGAGATCCATGGGGAATCGGCGAATGGGTTGAGGGAGGCTGTGGATTAGGGTTTTTGCGAGCTGAGGCGAAGGAGATCGAAGGCGCAGGAGAGAAGGTTAGGGTTTTTTGTTTGGGCAACCGAAACCCAAATGGATCTCCAAAATGCAATTTATAAGCCACGTCCAACGGTTCATATTTCGAAGAAGATGGAGAGATCATCGCCGATATTTTTGCTGATTTGTTTATAATCGTTAAAGTTTTCTGACTTCAATCCAAATGAGGACCTACGTCGAGTTCTCGGATTTGGGACAACCTTGTTGCCTGCTCTATACCTTCTTAGGTGTCTGAGAACGATTTGATGAGTTCGACAATGGTTGTTCTCAGAAAAATAGTTGAGAGATGTCGGTAAAATTATTTGGAGGTTACTGTCAGTGTCAAGGATAAGGCATACCTCCTATACACGGGTTAACGAAATACGATAAAATCATATACCCAATAGTATACGAGAAGGTATCCTTTAATTAATAAAATACTGTGAATAGAGAAGAAAATTATCTTTCCAGAATAGAAAGTGTCAGAGTCCTAGTCAGGAAAGATATGGTTTTCTTAAGCCGTATTCTGTTATATTTCTCTGAGTTCTATTTGGAGAAGGAGATAATCTCTGCTATATAAATAAGGCCCTCACGTTCAGGAAGAGGATGGAGTTACAAGCCATAGCCAAACCTACGCCCAAAAGCAATCCGGAGGAAGTCAGCGCCATATTCGCCGAATAGATATCGTCAGGCCATTCTCGCTGGTCCCTACTCGACGGATTCATCTAATCTTTCTACTTTCCTATTGTACTCTAAGTGACAATCCAATCTATAATCTGTATAAACTAGAGATGGTTATTACTCATCTCGAGAGCTTGAACCAGTATAAACCTTTGTCCCTTATCTGCTTGATAGATTGTCGCGAATAACTTGGTTTCAATGATCCCCATACTATACAAATACCGTAGTCGGTGTATAGCCTGTCGACAACTTATTTAATCTATAAGTGGGTTCGCAGGTCGATCCACTTATATTCCTACATGTAATAAAAAAATTGTTGTGGAACCCACCTAATTTGTTGGTGCCACAGGTGAAAAAAAAGTGTGGTTAAATTTGGATCGAAGCTTTCTTCGAAATTAGCTATCTATAATTTGAACCTATTCTTGTAAATGAACTAACTAGCCAAGCCGAATTAGAGTGAGAACAAATTTCGTTCACAATTATTTCTTTGAAATAAAACCAGATCACTCGGAGCAATAATAAACTAGGCTAGCTAAACCATATTTTTTATCACCCTACTTGGTGGGCCTGAAAGGCTGAAACCAATGCTAAGATCACATCTTTACTATAAGGCCCCTTTAAATCGTAGGAATGAAAAAAAAGAGAAAAAAATATAAAATTTTGACAGAAATACAAATACAAAACAGAGGATTGTAAAACACAGGAATGACCGTTTGATTGGACCATAGGAAAAACACAAGAATTGGATAAGAGAGATAGACTCAAAAGAACCGTAGGAAAAATACAAGAATCGAATGAGAGATAAACTCAATGGAAGCTTTTCAAGAGGCTAAAGCTCTTGCTAAATTTCTTTCAAAATCTCTATAGGATTATTCATTGCAAAGGATTTTCAAAGGATATGATAACGATATTCATAGAATTTTTTCTATAAGATTAAAATCCTTCAAAATTTTTATAGTTTTCTTTCAAATCAAAGGGTCCTTTAAGTCCTGTGGTTTTATCCTCACTATGTACAAATTGAAGTCCGGGTATCTCTCCTGATTTTAGAACGGACTCTATGTTTTACCACCGGCAGGTAATATTGTTTTACCCCTAAGTGGACCAAGCCCCAAAAGCCACAAATTGGCTGGTCAGCTAGCTGGCCTTTTCATTTCTTTTCATTTTTCATTTTACTATTGAATTACTTATTCAGCTGTTATGATAGCCAGAATGACAGGCCATCCAGTCGTCGACAGACGCACATGCTATATACTCCTGTTATCCATGAGAAAAAGATTCGTGGTCCCCGTCGCCCCTGAAAATATCTGCACGCAAACACGCGGAGACGAAGAGGAGGATATCCATCGGCCACGGCGACGGGATGAGGAATCTGCGGTTCCCTCCCCCACCGCCGCCGGATGGGCGTCGCCAACCGCGGCCATCGCCGTCGCCATCGCCGTCCATGCCGATCGGGACCTTCTGCCCCTGGGAGGAGGAAGGGAAAAGGATCGAAGCGGAGGCAAGCAAAGGGCCGACGCTACGATGCTACTGCTCTTCCTTTTTGTTTTGTTTTGGTGGTTAGACGATCGATATGAACTCCTGGTGGCTCTCTTCCGTTCCGTCCTTATCTGCCGATGTGGATGGGTGCAGGCATCGCAGAATGCAGATATAATATCTGACTAGTCACGTCTCATGTCTAAATTTTATCCATCCTAAAATATTTTAACTATTCTAATTTATAGTGATTTCTTATGTTTAAATTCTATCCATACTCAACGGTATTTGCTAGGGGAGAGAGGTGAAAAAAGATTGGGCCACTGACATGTAGGTCTCATGCTAACTCAACCATCATGTTAGTCAAAATCGAGAACAATACTATCCTGAGACTTAATGTAACCCTGTTTTGTAAGATTAAGGATACGTTATATCTTGTATTTCGGTTGAGGGACAATTTTGAAACTTCACAACAAGTTAGACCTCAAGTGAACTTTCGTCCAGATCAACGGTGACTCCACAACGGGCAAGGCGTCAATGCGGCCCATCACGGAAGCTTAAATTTCCCGTCCCAGTAGGCCCAGTAACCACCCTGCGATTCCAAAAGGCGACCAACGAGAGAATTCGAGCACAAATCTCTGCTACCTGAAAAACTGCAGAAATGCAAGGAGGGAGGATTAATGTGGGTCATAACAAAGATAGAGGGCCCATGATCTTAGTGTCGTTTGTTTGGTGAGATGTGATCATGGACAGAACGCAATTTAGGACGAGATATGATAATGCAGCTTTTGCATAAAAACTAGCATCGGTGGACACCAAACATAATCTCTTTTTTCTTTTTCTTAGACTACAGTGATCTTCTTCTGTGTTTCTTTTCTCCATCAAAAGACATATGAGGTGAGCTCAGTCACTCGTCTGCAGATCTATATTATCTTCAAAATAAAGCAACAGGGAAGTTTATCATTAAAACAAAAACTATTTCGAGGAATATCTCCCTACCACCTTCTACCAAACCGCCAACGCAACCAAATTCTAGTCAAATCTTGAAAAAAGGATTATCAATGAAGTTTCAATTTATATTCTACATGATTTTATCATAATCCAGAGTTTAAATGCCACTTTTGATTTTTTTCCTTTTTGCGTGTATTTAGTGTTCAAAGAAATCCGGATGCTCCATTTCTGCATTCTAAAAGGTTCCACATTGCACTACTTCTCCCTGCAGTTCAAAATTAGTTGACACTTATTAGTTTCGAAGTAACATTTCTTGTTTAATATCCTTATTACTAATTCATGGTGGTAAATCAGAGAGGTACTACTATCATCTTGATTTAATTGTCTAAGATAAATAAAAGTTCCTTTATCTTTAAAAAAAATAGAGAGTCGTACTACGTAGTGTACCATTAGCAGGAGCGAAGTATGTTACTAACAGTATTATATCTCCATTTTATTTTTGTGTTGAAAAAAAGGTAATTCAGCCTGCTTGTTAATTTTGCAACAAATAATTTCTGGGATTTTTACAATATCCCATTATATTATAATTATCATTTCGGAAATTTCAACAAGAATCTCGTCCTTTTGGGTTTTCTCTAGCATATAAGTGTTATCTAATTCTTTAAATTCTTTTGAGAAGCCTAGAGTTGACAACATTTGGTCTCTGTCTAAACTCTTCCCTAAACCTTAAGAGCCATTCCGCTTAAAGTTTCTATGAGTATATTAATGTTATATCCAATCACCTGTTATGCCTAATCCCATTGTTTTTGACTGTCCTGCAGCTTATTATCGAAACATGAGTGAGGTCAGAAATCTTACATATCTAAAAACTTTATATCTGGTTGGAAGCATAAAAAGAGTATAATTAAGCCCACCTCATTCTCAAGTGCGCTCCATCAATTCGGTCATCACTCACGTAATTAAGCATTAATTATCTTGTAAAATAAGCACCAGATGAAAAGATCTTCCATCACCAGAAAAAGTCTCATGGGGAGTGACCGAATTCATATTGGTTCTCTCTGAGTGACAATGGCACCCACGAAATTTGCTAAAAAAAAAAATGGTGCACACAAAGCATGCTCTTTCAAATATTTCATGCATCTCCACTAAAAATAGAAATGATGCCTTCTACTATGACCAATAGAGGACAAACTTCCATGGACACTTGTCGAGCTAATCTTTCTTAAAGAGAAAACAGTCCCAACAAGACTGGCTCTCACAAAAATGTTTTTGTGCCTAATTAACTATCAGATTTGTAGTAGAAAACTAGAAATAAGACTAGAATGGCATTATGTAGAGCAAATGGCCTATCAGTAGCATACGACAGAACATAGCACTACTATAGAATCGATTTTTCCAAACGAGACCCCCCTCTAAGTTGCAGGCGTGCCATAACTGTTCCCGCATACAAAAATCACTCCCTCGAGAACTGATTTTCACATGCGGGCCTAAGACCTGCCTGTGAACCTAGGTTTATTTTCTTAGGCGAGCCTATTAAGAGGCCCTCATGCTAAAATCCTTTCCAAGCCCTACTTCCACTCCCTTTTCTTTTATTAAGTCCTCCCTCCTCACCCTCTCCTCTGCTACTCTCTCTCTCTCTCTCCCTCCCTCGGCTTCTCCTTCTCTGTCTCCTCCCCCAACCCTCTCTTCTCCTCCCCTCTCCTCATGCGACGGAAGCAACCAGCGAGCGGCGCCGCGACGTGGATCCGTCGCCTTTGGACCTGATGAGGACTAGGGTCCTGATCTTTCGTTAGGTACTGGATATGTCAAATGTGGAGACTCAATGTTGATGATCCAGAGGCTCCGATCAGGATAACCAAACCCCTCGCAATCACTACACCATCCCTCCATTAGTTATCACCCGAGCCGAAACCTGAATGACCTCGCTGATAAGACTATTTTCTACAAGAGAATCGAGAACACAGGAAAGAGAGTAGAAACTGCAATATGAATATATTGTGAATTTTAAGATGAATCTTACAAGCTGGGGTTCCACAAACCAATAAAAGACAAAACAACAATGACAAAATAATCAAGTAAAACCCAACCCTAATTCAATGATGGCTACTGATTAAATAGGTTCTAGAACCCCTGAACGCGTCCCTAATGGACTCCAACATAATACACGGCCTAACAGGCCTAAAGACGGTGACGCAGCACTCGAATAGATTCTGAACGCTTTTTTGTTTCGTCGATTCCCGTTGACTCGGAAGGAATTTTGACGTGAAACCAGTCCCATTGGAAAGGTGAATGTTGAAAAGAGAGTCTAGATGGGGTTGAGGATATTTGAGCGTGGGTTGCTGCTAAATGACGAGATAGGCTCGAACTTATATGAATTGGGCCTCCATCTCCTAGTCTCGTGCGTATCCAAAGGAGTGATGTCCTCATCATCCTCCCCTCTTGAATTCGAGTCATCCTCGACTCAAGTTCATCGTCTTCTCCCAAATATGGTAGCAAGTCCACATAGTCCTACAAAATGTTAGCAACCGAAGGGAAAATAATACATAGGATATCATTATGTGAAAATGAATTGCACATCCAAGCATAGCATGGAGTCATATTAACAAGTTCAAATTTATGCACAATCATAGCACTCCCCTTTAATTTAATTCCCTCAATGTTAGAAACAGGAGTTCCCTTCTCATTTTGAGCCATTTCATTATCACACTCAACAATTTCAGCAGGTCTCATTGGAAGCGAAGTAAGTTTCTTACTTATATGCATGAAAATATATGTATTACTTCTATTGTGATGTGTTGCATTGGTATCAAATTCCCAATGACGACCTAAGAATAGTGAACATGCATTCATAAGTACTACATCAAAATCAGTAGAATCATGATAAGAACCTATAGATAAGTGTATTCGTGCAGTTTGTGTTACCTTGACCTTACCACTATTGTTGAACCATCAAACGTGGCATTGCTGTGAATGTCGATGAGTGGGCAAATTAAGATTCTTGATCAAATCGACACTCACCAAGTTGTTACAACTTCCGCTATCAATTACCACACATACCCGACAATCCTTGATGACGAGGAATATTTGGAAGAGCTTATGGCGTTGAAGCTCCTCCGCGTGTGTTGACGGTCGTTAAGTACCAATTTAGACTGTCAACTCCTGCATAAAGGAATATAAAATATAATATCAAACTTAGTGGTAGGGGTTTATTACTAACCATTTTCACAAGAATTGGTAAAAGTATGTATGCAGGTGATTTTGGAAGAATTTACACCTGCCATGTGACAAAATGTACCTCCGACCAATCAAACGCGAGCACAAGGATTGGAGAGCCCAAATGACAGTCAAAACCAACTTAAATTGGGGCTAATCCACAGTGCACCATCATAGGGGCCCACATGTCATACATAGAAGGAAGTCGGTGGCCAAAGGCGGTTAGCCTGGTTCCATGGTTCGACCGAACTAAGGCTGGCGCCTCTAACTGTCAGCTTTCATGTGGCGCTTCTCCGTTGGTCCCCAATGACAATTAGTGTTACTGACATAAACTACTGACCTAACCTCATTGAGCTGCTATAAAAGGAGGACTCCATTTCACTCTCAACACACAACAAAGTGGAGTATAATTCACTTTCATGTTTTATGCATCACTTTAGTAGTGTGGATAAAATAGGTAGAGAGTGAGGGGATGTTCTGAAGGAGTGCTGGGATTGTTGACGCTCTCTCTTTGCTTATACCTTGGCGGATGCATATTTAAAAAAGTAAGTGTTCGAGACTTCCTTTTGGTATTTAATTTACTAGCTCAAGCGAGATATATTTCCATCGTTGTGGGCTCGTCGCTTAGTATTTATATTGAGTGCTCTATTACTAGGACTCTGGATGAATAAGGAAGTTCCTGCGTGAGGCTAATGTAGTAATCAATAACTTAAGCATGATGTATAGGTTAGTGGTTACCTTCGTTTGTTGTGTGCTCCACAAAAAGTGCGGTAGGCGACAAGTGGTGATAACCCTGTTCGTCCTTTGTATCCCTCCATGTTTGGGTACATCATAGAGCTATAGGCCGGACTCAGCTTGGCAGACCATGGGAGAGCCGGTGCCCGAACGACAAGGTTTTACCTTTAACTCAAGTCTAGTTAATTAATCCATAGGAATGCTCTCTAGCCTAAGCCTAACATTAGTTGTTGTCCTTGGATTGAATTTTGTTCTTAGATATATATACACATTCCCTGTGATTTGATACCCTTGGAGTACTCTAAAGTGAAGTGCTACAGCGATATTCATGCGCTTGCGGATTTATCTGTGACCGTAACAAATACCAACAGCGTGCTCCATTTGAATGCTTAGCACTCGCTGCACAAGTATGGTCTTGTAGTTTGTGGTATTGGCGAATCATAGAATCTCCACATCATCATTTTTTGTCTCAAGAACATCAGTTTCACCTACAAGGTTAGCAACAAGAGAATATTCTTCCTCAACATCACTAGAACTCACATACCCACCATCATCCGTGGTGATGTACGCACACTGACTTGGACAATCTTTCATGATATGTCCCATGCCCTTACAGCGGTGGCATATGATCCCGGTTGTTTGCCCTGTAGAAGCCACTGATGAGGAACTTGTTGCTGGTACCTGCACTTTAGAAGACTTACACATCTTGGTAGCTCATGGTGGAACGGAGATGGGTGTCGATAGAGCCTGGCCGGTGGAAGACACACCAGAGCGTGTAGGAGGAGGTACCATCCTTGTTAAAGTATCATTTCCAAAATGGTACTTTGTTGACTATTGCCGTCCTTGCAATTCTTGTTCTGCCAAACATGCAAGTTGAAACAATCTACACACAATATCATATTATTTATACTTAACAATATCTTGAATCTCGCGGTTTAGGCCCCCCCAATAGAAACATACAATAACAGCCTCTTCATCCTCTATTATATCACAACGCAAACAACATGTCTACAACTCCTGATAATATTCTTCTACAAATTTAGCCCTTTGGTCTAAGCACTACAATTTCTTTAAAAGATCACGTCTAAAAGGAGGCACAAATTTAGCTCGCATAGTTGTCTTTAACGCTTCCCATGTTGTAGGTTCTAAGCCATCAGTACTTATTTGAGTCCACCATAATATAGCAAAATCTTTAAATTCGCTAGTAGCTTGCCCAACCCTATGCTCATCAAGAACTAAATGTGCACTAAATTTTTGATCTACAGTCATTTCCCAATCAAGATAAGCTTCAGCATCATAAGCACCATGAAAAGAGGGAATCGTAAACTTATCTTTTGCATATGAATCATCACACACATTATGAAAATTACCTCTCATACCTTGACGGTTGAAGTTAAGCCAGTTTCTGTATGTCAAAATTATGGCTGTTTTAAGATAGGTGCACAAGTTAGAGTTTCGCGGCACACCCTATTGCAACTCCGACTAAGGTAAACTTGCAGATAGGTGAAGTGGGGGTGTCAAGGAGGCTAGCGATGCAGGGCGATTGATACAAAGAGGCTTGTGACCTATAAAGGGCTTGCGAAAGCTGGTAATAAACTCAGGGCGGCTAGCAAAATGAAACCAAGTAGAATCCAATCTCTTAGCTCGCACAAAGCAACATGTAGATGTAAAACTACGAACATGACTCTAAAACAACGACCACAACTCTAACCCTAGGACGCAAACTAAACAAAGTGAAACTGAAATTAAACTTGCGAACAGTGGAAACTAACTAAATCTTTTGTGGCGTTTTTTGGAATCTAGGTAGGAAAATATTCACGAGTAAAGGATAGATATACCTAATAGGAAACCATTCTCTAATACCACTTGATGAGGACTAGGGTCTCTATCTTCTATTAGGTACTGGATAGGTCGATTATGGAGACTTGACATTGATGATTCAAAAGCTTCGATCAGGATGACCGAACCCCTCGCAATCACCACACTACCCCTCCGTTGGTTATCACCCGAGCTAAAACACGGATGACTCGCCGATAAGGCTATCTCCTACAAGTGAATCGAGAACACTAGCAAGAGAGTAGAAGATGCAATCTGAATATATTGTGAATTTTAAGATGAATCTCACAAGTTGGTGTTCCACAACCCGATGAATAGCAAAACTACTATGGCAGAATAATTTAAGCAAAGCCCAACACTAATTCGATGATGGCTACTGATTAAATAGGTTTTAGGACCCCTGAACGCGTCCCTAATGGACTCCAACATGATACACGGCGCAATGGGCCTAAAGACGGTGACACAACACTTGGACAGATTCTGAACGCTCTCTTGTTTCATCGATTCCCGTTGGCTTAGAAGGAACTTTGACATGAAACCAGTTCCATTGGAAAGTGGTCTCGTTAGCTTTCCATAAATATGTAGAACGTCGAAAACGGAGTCCAGATGAGGTCTGAGCGGTGATTTGAGTGTGGGCTGCTCCTAGATGACGAGATGGGCACGGACTTGATATGAATTGGGCCTCCATCTCCTAGCCTCGTGCGTATCAAAAGGAGTGATGTCCTCACCAGGCCCTGTGTCGTGTTGCTCCTCAGCTACTTCTCCGGCGATGACAGTAAACTCACAATGGCTGGGTCCGACAGAGGCGGCCTCTAGACGAGCGGATTTGCCGGCGCCGGCCACTGGAGCGACAGATCTGCCGGAGGTAAGCACCACAGTGGCAAGCACAGCCGGGGCCTCCTCGTCCTCGACCACTGCGGCGGCAAGCACGGTTGTGCTTCGTCGCCTCTCGGTTGGGCCTCCTCGTCCTCGGCCATGGCGATAACAACTAACAAGCATGGCCCAGCCTTGTCTTCCACCTCCTCTCGCAGTTTCCTATCCTCCCCTTCTCATCTTTCCTCTCTTCTCTATCCTCAGTGGCCCTGGGAGCGTTGGATTCGGTGTTGACGACCTCGAGACCCTCTGGATCCACCGTGGCAAAGTCTGGGGCAGTGGTTCTGGTGGCAGGGAGGTCGGGGGGCGTCTCAGCAAAGGTGCCGGTGGTCACGGGAGGACCAGATCCGGCGTTAGCAACCTCGGGAGGGGTGGGGAGCAGTGGCCTCATCACCTCCTGCCCGGGCCTCCTTGTCCTCGACCACCACGGTGGCATGCATGGTCGGGTCCCCTTGTCTTAGACCACCGCGGCGGCAAGCATAGTTAAATTTGTGATTGAATGTGAATTTTGGAGAAAATTTTGTGAAAATTTATGATTGAACTTTGATGGAATTGTTTGATCTATGGAATGCTAATTTGATCTGTGCCCTAGAAGCGGCATGAATGTTTTCTTGTGAATGTGAATGCAAATTCTAGGGCTTTTCCAGAAGCTAAGGATTCTGGAATTTTTTGTACTTTTATTTTTTTGCCAACAATTATTTTTGCATGAGGTTACTTAAGACGTCGTGGTGCCCGCATATGAAAACCACCATTTTGCAGACAGTTTCAGACAGGCAGCCTGGCTGTTCGCCTGTGATAATTTATTTTTACCGTATGGGAAAATGTTTTATGTAGTTGTTTAGAGCGACACTCTTAGGATAGAATTGTATAACTATTATGGAGAAGGTAGAAAATCCAACATACATAGAAGAAGAATTAATTAACTAGTAGACAAACTTATTATAAGTGGTTAGAGATAAAATAAATATTTTCAGATTTAGGTCCCTAAAGTCCTAACTAGATTGAAGGAGGCTAAATCAAGAGAGTAGAAATTATTGAAAACTTAGGCTGTGTTCGGGAGTACTCTTTCCCAACCCCTACTTCTTCGATTTTCACGCGCACATTTTCCAAACTACTAAACGATATATTTTTTTGCAAAAAGTTCTATAGAAAAGTTGCTTTAGAAAACCATATTATTTCATTTTTCAAGTTTTTTTTAGCTAATACTTCCTCCGTCTCAAATTATAAGGCTTATATTTTTTTACACGATCTTCAATGACATATTTTGATCAATAATTTATTTCATATTATGTTTCCAACGAATATAAACTTAGCATCATATGAAAGTATTTCAAAATATAAATCTAATGATATAACATGTATAATACTTAACATAGATATTATTAGTATGATTATTAGTCAAAACATACCGAATTTGATTTTCCTAAAAAAGGATGTCTTATAATTTGAGACGGAAGAAGTACTTAATTAATCTTACGCAAATGAGGTACTTCGTTTTACGTATGTGAGGGTCCCAACACACTATACCGAACAAAGCCAGTCTGGTATCACTGTACATAAGTTTAAGTTGAGATTACGTCAAATGTGCAATTGCATGAGGGAATCTGGCACACATGCTAGTTTAGTATTGATGGCATTTCTCAGCTTGGTGGTTCTTTGGATGGTATTGAGAAATGTTTGCCAAGCAGATGAAAAATTGAAAGAAAAAAGATAAGAATGCTGAACTTCAGGTTCAGGACTCGGTAGGTAGGACGTCCGAGATTCCAGGATCATTGCAAAGTACTCCATATCAGTAGTGCAGGTTGACAGCCTTCTTAGGAAAAGATGAGCATTTCCATTTCTACTTCTTGAAATTTTAGTATATATGGGCTATCTTGTCTACTACTTCCTCTTTTCTAAAATATAAGGATTTATAGGTCACTTAGCAAATACTAAGGTTAGCTCAAAAGAGAATCTTTTAGTCGCTTCAGTTATCAATATTTGAATTTTGAATTACTTAGATTTCCTTTCCAGGCATCACATTGACTTTGGAATCATTGCAATAATGTGAATCATGAGAATTAGCACATAAATCCTTATATCGTGGTACAAAATTTGAATTCTAAAAATTCTTATATTTTAAAACGGAGGAACTAATTTGTCAAGTAAATAAAATGTCTTCTTGCTTTACATTGCGGTAGCCAAAGAAAGGAGAAACATTTAATCCCTGAAGGGTGTGCCATGGATTGCTTGATAGCTTCGTACACCTCATTGATGGTCCTTGTGTGTTCACGGGAAATATTTCAATATTTGCAATTCAATTTGTTTTAGATGATTGATGTGTACTCTTCACTTATGGTTTGACTCGTTTTCTTGCAAGAAGAAAAAGGAATACTAACTTTGAAACCATACAGAAGATAAATGGCTTTATTTTTATGTTCTGTTCATCCATAGTGAGGTGTGAATAGAAGAAGTTTCACATTTCGTTTTCCTTCACAGCTTTGGTTCACTTGCTACCTTTTTCTTCTGTCTAATACACACTTACTTTTACTTTGCGAGGTTGGAAGGTAAAAGATCACTATGGCTTTATTGAAATATTGTTGCTAGACTTATTCACCTAGTTAGTTAAGTTTCTTTTTTTAGTACAATGTGGTATATATTTTGATCATTCCTTCACTTGATAAAATGGCAAGGCAGCTGCGGAAATCACTTTCTACGAAAACATTGAACATAATTTTGAAAAACAAAACAGTGTGTCTAGCCTCATTTGATAAAAAAAAAAAGGGTATTTATGCATGCATACAGATGGTAGACCTTAACAATGTCGTTTCCTTTTCAGTTTGTTGGCTTTGTTGGTGCCAGATAGCATGTTCCAACTACAGGGATTCCTTACTTAACCTGTAAGTATTTCCTCTCACATGCACTCCATGCTGGATATATTAACCCTAGGCCCATTTAGGCGCTGTCCTTCGCTTTAGTTCCTCTATTTGCTTTAATTTGTGCTTTTGAAAAATTGTGGAAAGATTTTGTGATAGATCTAGCAAATCGGCAAGACGAACTGTGTGACGCACATTGTTCCTTGCTTCTTTTTTGACCTAGATTTAGTCAGTTTTGTGCTTTCATAGGAGAAAAGCTGGATACGAAAGGACTGGCAGCCCTTGCTTGTTTGTGCTTTTTACATGCATGTGCTTGCTTTTGTTCCCCTAAGAATCCAAGATTCACAGCAAAAGTGGACACTCTTAAGTAAAATAAAAAAAAGAACAATGGAGGAGAATTTATTCGTGCATATCAAATAATGCTTATATATTGGGTTTGTTGCTTTAGGTTAGAGAATATTTCTTTGTGCGGGAAATATTTCTTCAAAAAATAATGTTAAGAGGAGGAAAATAGTGTTATTCTTTGTGCGGTATTTAACATGGAGGAGTTACTATGGCAAATGTTGCTTTTTAAATAACAATGAAAATATTCTTTTGTTTGCCGAGTTTGTCAATGTTTCGGATAAGGTATACCTCCTATTCATGGATTCATAACGTATGAGAATACAACATACCTAACTTATACGGAAGGTATATCCAAATATGGGTATAAAGCGAGTCAGAAAGAAAACTGCTTTCGTTGGAATAGAAGATGTAACACTCCGACCCGGAGAAGGCAAGGTCTCCTTGGCCTGTATCCTAATAGGGTTCTCTGAGTTCTACTTGGAGAGAAAGAAGTCTGGCCATATAAATACACCGCCCCTAGGAAAGGGGGGCATCGAATCACAAGCCTTAGTCAGAGCCATATTGAGAAAAAAAACTATGAGGAAGACAAGCCCTAGTCATTAGCATCAACTCATCGAGATATACTCGGCGGATCCTAATCGGCGGGTTAGAATAGCTAACTTGCTTCTCTATTATAATCAATGTGGTACTATTCAGAGATATAGATATAAACTAGAGTAGGGTTATTACTCATATTGGGGACCTGAACCAGTATAAAAATCCTCGTCTCTCGTCTCTTTACTGCAATCTTGCGTATACTTTGGTACCTACAACCCACATACTCTGTAAATACCGTCGTCGAGTATAGCCCGTCGACAAAGTTATACAAATGCTTTTTAATTTACATCCAACAAGTAGCATAGGAAATATGTTTGGAAATTGTTTATGGAGAGCAGGACCATGGATAAAGATGAGAATTATGATTGGGTTGTTTCTCTTTGTTAGTCAATTTGGCTACATCGTATTGTCATTTTTTGATAAAAAATATCTAATACATGTGCATCTTATCTTTATGTACTCCAATTGGTCATTTGGTTGTAGTGCTGGTCCTAGTTACACTGCGAAGAACCAAGGGACATTAAACACATCGCTTTGCTGAACTTCTGAGGGTGGTTATGAAGTTTTTCAATTAGCATGGAGGGAGATTCAACAATAATATGCCATTTGTGGCTTAATCTTTTATTTTTTCAGTTTTGCTTTTGCTCATTGTTTTTGTACATTTCAAACTCTGCTATGTGCAGAAACTTTGTATTAATATTATGGTTATGTGCATGCAAATCATGGCATGACGTAGATAATGGGAGTTATCTTCCATTATATAAAAATGCACATGCCGGCAAATTTATCTCAAATCAGATGATTGTGCTCGTGTCTCTGAAATAACATGTACTTGACCAATCTTGTACCTCTCATGTCTCTTCAATCATCTATTGTTCCCCATTCGCCATCAGGCCAACCACCGAGAGCCGTCGATCCCTACTCTTTGTCTGTCCATCTTCTACTGGTATATCGAGGCATGTCACTCACCAAAGTCCTATAATGCAATCAATTAATCGGAGATACTTGTGGTAGAGGCTACAAATCCTCACTGCAACTGATGAAATTTATTTATGAACTTCACCTTAATTAGATTCTGAACATTATGAAACATGGATGCAGGCATGCAGTCATGCAGGTCAAGAATTGTGAGCCAATGGTACCTGATTTGTGAGCTAAAGGATTTGAAATTGTTTACACAAATATACACTTACCGGCTGTGTGCATCACGTGATGTAGAGGCTGGGATATTTATGCCATTATCTAAAAAAAATGCACTTACAGGTGCAACTGTAATGGCCACAATCAACTCGTGTTGAACTTATTATACATATGCTACTTTACCAAATATTGTATTCTGTAAATTAACATTGCGTGTAGACAAGGATTACATGATACTTCAGCAGTTGACACTCTCATCATGGTGTGTGAGAGGTCACAGATTAGTCCGTAGTCTAGAAAAAGGTACTAGATGTTAGCTGCAGCCATGCATCTGATCCAGGAGCGTGGCTGAATGCAAAAGGCTGTGTGCAACAGCAACTGTATATGTGTCCATGTGCTAGGAGCAGCTAAAGGTGAATAATTCCCCAATGGCGAAAACCGGGGGCGGTTTGACTGCAGTTTCTTTCTCTTTAAACCACTGAATTGTTAAAGAAACAAGCATGGTATCCATCCATCGATGGATATATATTTTCAAAAGTTTGAGAATTGAGACCATACCGGGTTCCCTCTTGTTTTAATAAGCCACTCTCTGTGCCTCTCCCTTTATCTGAATTTCAATCAAATGATAAACTCTTCGTAAAAAATTGCGAGGCGCCTAGGTGTTACTATGGACAGGTACTAATCCAGTTTCTCGCGAAAACTTTATTAGGGAGCTTCTGCTCACAAGGAATGCTATTTGCAATATGGGGAAGATAACTGGATCTAACTTACTGATCTAATTTACGCGGTTTAAAATGAAGCTCCTACCTATTTTTTTTCATGAAAATGTTCTACAATAATATTATGGTGAGATGACAATGCAAGAAGTAGCTATCAGCAAGCTAGCCACTGGCTGTACTGATAATAATGGATATGCAGAACCAATTGGTGCATGAATCTGTTGACATTTGGAGACTTGAGGAATTCTGATTTGCCTTTTTCACCATGAGCAATGCCTATTCTTTTTTAGTGATGTGCTATGTTAAGCGATGAAACCTTTTGTATTGTCATCTTTTGAAGCGACGACGACCTGCCTAAGATTTGAACAGAAACAGACACGTGCCCAAATATTCAGATGAAATCTTACAGACATTTACATGCTCTGTTTTTCCTGTACAATTTACTTTGTATATCAGGGAAACCAATCGTACACTGAATAATTAAACCATGGACATCTTCTTCACAAGTAAAAGAGACACCAAATATTTTGGCAGCCGCAACAGGACGTCATAGTCTAGATGCCGTGCTAGTTTGCGTTTTCAGCCGTCCAAAGTGATCGATCTGAAGTTTGCCTAACCTAATTAGCTAGACAAACCTTTTTAGCTCTTTTTATTTTCCTGTCATCTCAGCTATTGAGCTCTATAAAGTGAAAAATTATCTTGGCTCGTATAAAGAAACAAGGTTAATTGTAGAAAACAAAATGAATTCATTATCTAAAAGAAATGAACCAAAAGATTATTTTATTGTTGCTTTAACCTTTAAGTCATGGAAAGCTAGCTGATGATCTGACCTTTGGTTGTCCTAATGGGCAATGCACATAAAAATATCGGGAGAACATTTGATCCTTCTGGAGAACACTAGCCGATTTATGAACTATATAATGATAAATTCTTATCTACATGAGGCATTAGCCATATGGTCGTACCCCTAAATAAACTACAGTTATCCTAGTACTAGCATGATGCAGACAAGGTGCTCAACCATAATTAGTTATCCAATTACAAAACAACGCCAGTTTCACCTATTAAGTTACCTATCAACCAAGCTAATTTGTCTTAGTACAGAAGATAAATCAAGACAGTTATTTCACAAATTAAGTAGTTAATGTGCTGCTTGAACTGGTCAGTTGGAAGTTGTTTGTAAAAAACATATCCTATACACACAAGCTTCTCGTGCATACTTTATGCATACCAATTATCAAGAAAAAATGAACATGTACTCCCAATAGTATTAAACATATATACAAAGTCTCATATTCAAATTTATTATAATTTAGCCATAACAAAAAAGTAAAAAATCTGACAGTTTCAAAAGTAAAAATTTATGAGAATTTTATTTTTTTGTTACGTTAAAATGTAATAAATTTGAAGATAAGAATTCACACATAGGTATAGTACTATTGAAAAATATGTCTAATTTTTTATCAAATTTTTTGTAACATATACTAATTGGTGTGTATAGAGTGTGTACAGAAAACTTGTATGTATATGATACGTTCTCTATCTGTAATGTTGTCATAATAAGAGTAAGTGTTGCTTGGAGTGAAAAATCATTTCAGGGGCAATTTATTATCGTATATGGGGCAAGGTCTATTATTATACATTGAAATGGCAATGTAAAACAAGAGCTACATACATAGTTCTCATCCACGATGCAAATATCTACTTATGGCTTGCATTTAAGCAAAAAAAAAAGAAATTAATACTTCTATTGGACAATGATTAGGAGGTAGCCAACCACCAGACACGAACAGATTGTGATCTTCCTGGACATGCAATTTGCAAGTAGGTCATACTCAGTTCAAGAAAAATCTTCACCTAAACTTCCACAAAACAATCATCATTGTTTATCATTTAAGAAGGAAATGTTCTCCCTACCTTTCTTGTGGTCCTACCCATTGATCGTGTGCCCCTATTACTTTCCTAGCTATTATGCTAAAAACAATAATATTATTTGAGGCAGAGAAGTTCTTACAGATAACTCCGGACATCTCATCGTACTCATTTTTCATTAGTTTTCTATACTAAAACTTTATCAAAATTAAATTCTTTTAAAAAGTCTGGTCAAATAAAATTATTTCAAAAATCAATATGTAGTTTAGTCACCACATTTCAAAGAAATGAACATTTATATTTAACAACAAGTTCTACCGATAACTTAAATTCCTCTAATTCTCTAAAATATGTAATTGATATTTTTCTGAGACCGCTGAATTAAAAATGGATAAAAAATCCACTGAACATGCTTTGAAAAAGTTGTTCATTTATGGAGGGGTTTACAGAGATATGGTATATTCTTCTTATGCTATACCCCCAGTTTCAAATTACTTATGATTTTAGCTTTATCCTAATAAGCCAAATATTTTTAACTTTGACCATCAATTTTTATAAATTCTTATAGTTTAACAATATGTGAATTATATATTATAAAAATATTTCTCATAGTGAATCTAAGATCATAAATATTATGATGTTGAACTATATAAATTGATGGTCAAAGTTACAAATATTTGACTTAGAAAAAATATAAAATGACAAGTAATTTGAAACGGAGCGAGTATATGTTTTATCGTAACAAATTTAAAGTACCGAATAACTCATGGTGATTTAAAATAGATTCAGACTTGTTTATACCAATTTTAACAGTGTATTTCATTTATTTTAGAATCGGACTAACTTTGGTTTGGTGAAAAAGGATCATTTGACTTGTTGACTTACCATGGATTTTTCTTTCATTGTCCACCCATGATTTTCAACTCACTTAATTTGCGCCTTTACTTATAGAAGCTATTAGAAAATGGCAAAAAAAAATAAAAACTCAATTGATATATACATTTTAGTGTTTGTTTAGTTATACAATAGCATTGTCTAGACCCATTTTCAGGGAAGTCAGGGAAAGTGCTTTCTGATTGTAGAGGCAGGAAGTGTAAATCTTTCGAGATCTAAAAGTTATTATTAGTTAAATCAATGCAGAGCATGTGTGGTGCTTTAGCCACTGGACCACATTTTTGTTCCCCCCAATGGGTAAAAACATTCAGACCTTTCTTGCAGAAAAATAGTTCTACCCCCGCAGTAGATTTCCAATAGTGAGTACTCTCTCTGTCTCTAAAAAGTAGTGAATACTCTGTTTCACACAGCATTATCTGGGAATGAATTGCTGAAAAATGGTACAACATAAAAGGTATTGTAAATAATAAAGGACCATGTTTCTCTAAGAGCTAGCTTATTGAAAAATTTGATTGAATAATCCTTTTAAAAATCATCCCAAGATGCCACAGAAGATTCTAATCCCACAGGCAACAGACCACCATCAAGTTCTGCTTTTCTTCCCCATGTTTTTTGCCCACTTACTCACTAGCCACCACTCTCCATTACACCAATATAATATTTCTCTTTTTTTTCTCTCACAAAAACACTCCTTTTTTCATCTATAAAAGAGCCCCTCTTCCCAAGCCTCAATTCCCTTTTCCCCTTCTCCCCTCCTTCCTCACTAAGGTTTCCTTGCTTCTGCAGAACCCCAGCTGAGCATCCTCGTTTTTCAAACCATCCTTTGCTCTCCAACCACTTCATCTTCCTTTTATGTTCTTGATCTCCTATAGTCTTGCCCTGTGCGAATTTTTTTCTTGGAGAACCAAAGTTTTTTGGGGAAATTCTGTTGAATTTTTCCTTTGAGAACTAAGGTTTCTCGGGGAGACTCTGCCAAAATTTCTATCAACTAGCAAGTTGAAAATACACCTTGCACTTAGTATTCATCATTGTACACATATTTTGTGTGCACATTTAATATATAGTAGCAAAATCTGATTGTAGAGAAAATTATCATACTGTTTCTGGCTGGTTGATCCATGATAGATTAAACAAGGGGAGGTTGTGACTTGGTAGATGTCACCAATCCTCTCCGAGGTCATCCTCTCCGGATTTATGATCAGCTCGACGCTCCGGCGAGGCTCTCATCTTGTCCTCTCCTTCTCCGTCGTTTTCCTTTACTGGTTCTATGTCTTCTCAGTAACATCCTAGCTACTGTTGTGTTTTCAGCTCTTTTATTTGATCTAATCCAATACCAGAGAATAGACCACCATATTCTACATATACTTCTCATTGGAAATTATAGCTTATAGACAAAACTGAGGGTGACAATACTGTAAGGTATTTTCCTGAGTGTAGCACTAAGGAGGGTACTCAGGATTTTTATTAGGATGACCTTGTCAGGTGGGACCCTGTCAAGTGGGACAACCTCTGCCTCAAGCCATGGGACCCGGAGCTCAGGGTCAGATGGTGATACCCAGCTTCAGGCCCAAATGGACCTGAAGCGGAAAAGAAGGAAGGAATCAAACCGAGAGTCAGCAAAGAGATCTAGGTTACGGAAACAACAGCACCTCGATGACCTTACCTCACAGGTATGTTTGCATTCCTTTTTTTTTCCTATATATATAATATGGTTGCATTTGTTATGTAGATTTTAATATGTTTGTAGTTCCTACCTTTAATTAGTTTGCTTTATGGATTGAAGCTTGCACTCATGTGCAGGTGAATTTTGACACACAAAAGCAAAATCAGATGAAAAAGGACACTTGAGCTGAAGGACTTGCTCAAGGAAACTCCAATAATGCACACGGTGCCCTTTTTTCAAGGGGCCCCAACAAATTGCTTCTCACATAATACTTGAAAAACATTAAACTCGCTATCACTTCCAAAGAAAAAGGTGATAGGAAACTAGTTACCAACAATTGCTCCCAACTGTCAAATCTGGAAATAAGAGCAAGCTCATCGAAATTTCTTGATGCCGATCAAGACCGGATCAAGCTTATGTTTTGCTCCGGAAATGTGAAGGCAAATTTCTATGAACTGTCGGATATCGCAAGAAACCGTCCTCCAGAATTTGATTCATTTTTCCAGATTAATCGTACCAACAATAGTAGGAAAAGATTTCAGAATGTTGCTTGAACATATTAACAAAATATTACATACCAGTTTAACATAAATAAGTAGTACAATTCACCACATGCACATGGTAGATATTAATTACTTGCACAATCTAAAATCTGTTCTGTTGATCACAGCTTCCTTCAGCAAATCCAAACAAATGTTTCTGTTAAAAAGGAATGTTATCTTGATTATATAAAATAGGTGAACCAGTTGAAGATGGAGAACCAGCAGCTCACCACAACATTGAACATGGTCACCCAAAGCTATGCCGCCGCGGAGTCTCAGAACTCAGTGCTGCGCACCCAGATGATGGAGCTGGATAGCAGGCTATCTGCACTGCGCGAGATAATCTTCTACATGAACAATGGAAATCAATTACCTTCTAATTCTACAATAGCAGCAACTACATATCCATCCACTACAATGACTGCAGCAACTACTGGCCATTACGATTATTATGATGTTTTCACTGCAAATGCATGGGGCTCAGGGATGCAAATGATGCAGCAGCCCATAGATCAGTTTCTGTACCAGTGCTAGCTAGCTTCTAGCATGGAAGTCGATAGAGATAGTTGACGAAAGAAACAGGGCATTGAGATATTGGGCGTGGTGAATGTTGTAGCTAGGTCCATATTAATTATATTGTGTCACCAGTGGTTGTTTATCTTTTGCTTTGATTTGTGATCGGTTGTGGGGGCAGAAAAAATATGGTGTTGTACCTTTCTGCTGTTGGTGGTAGAGGCCAGATGGCTATTGGCAAAGTATCAACTTGTCATTTGTCATTGTGTGAAGAAGTATATATCAATATATGTAATGGTGGTGGAGCCAAAGGGAAGCAAATTAAAAAAAAAAGTTTGTCACCCTGGCTCTTCATGCTTGGCACGCAATATGTGCAGTGATGGTAAACTTAGAACTATGATTGTTTGGTCTATGATTATTTCATGATCTCTTTTATGCGATGTCCATGCATGTTGCATGTGATGACGAGCCAGCACGCATGACGCCGACGCGCACTCCTCGATCGGGCTCGTTGCGGCGGGGGCTTCTGACCCGTGTGGTATCGGAAAGATGACGATCAATGAGTGCAATCCAAGGTGACAGGTGCAAAGTGAACTGAAAGAGACAAGACAGTCTATATGCCAATCAAGTACGGGGGCATGGACGTATCAGACCTTAAAAAAGTGGGACGGACACTTTGACTATGATGACTTTGGTACGAATGGACCAACCCTAACAAACCATGGATCAGCATGCCCACGCCCCACGATGATCAAGACAAGGAATTGTTTGCAGCATCAACAGAGGTGATCGTGGGAGATGGCAAGAAGGCGATGTTCTGAGAATCAACCTGGGCATCTAGCATACCCTTCAAATCAATTGCCCCAAATTTCTACAAACACTCCATGAAGAAGAAGAGGACAATTGTTGATGCCATAGAAGGAGACAGATGAATTGATGGCATTAAGCATGACCTATCCCTGACCCCTGTAACTGAATTCTTCATGGTGTTCGAACTCCTACAGATGGCAAACATCACCCTAACACAGAGGGTTGACGACAGTATATGTTGGAAATGTACTTAGTATGGGGAGTACACAACCAAGTCAACCTACCAAACCCAATTCCTCGGTTCTGTACCATCGGCCTCAGTAGGCATGGTATGGAAATGATGGATGTCATCTAAGTGCAAGTTTTTTACATGGCTATTACTTCAAAATAGAATCTGGACAGCAAACAGGCTCCAGCGGAGAGAGTGGCCAAACAACTACTTCCAACTTTGCTTGACGAACTTAATTAGAAATGGAACACCACCTTTTCAACAAATGCCTTATAATCATGAAAATCTAGGACATAGTGGCAACACGTTCGCTCTACCCACGGCTACAACCCTAGAACTAGTGCATCACTGCATCCCTTGAACAATGGTGGATCCAAAGCATAGCGGCAGCAACCAAGGAAAAAGAGTTGGAGTTAAGTGATCTTCATCCAAATCTTGTGGGAGATCTAGAAGGAGAGGAACAACTGAGTTTTCAGGAACGAAGAGACGCCGCTGCAAGGGATCATAAAACATATTGCATATGAGATATGGTTCTAGAGTGCTAGTGGAGCTAAAGGCATCAAGACCTTGATGCCAGGTGAGCAAATAGCGCAACGTATATTTTGTAATCTAAAACCTTGTAAGCTGGGCATGCTAGACATCCCATAGTCGTTCCCCTCCTCATCCCTGCTGTTTTCTTCCTTCGTTCTTTTTTCTATTCATCCCTAGCCCAAATGGCTATTGTATAGTTCTTCCTTCATCTTAATATAGATATACCCTGATGGGTTTAAAGAAAAAGACAATCAATAAGTGCACGGCTTAGGTCCCTGGGGTGGAGTCGAGTGTGCCGTGCCGCTGTTATCATAGCCTTGTCGATGGATTCCTGGAGTGCTGGAATTTTCGATAATTGAGGATTCCACAAAAGAAAAATGATTGAAGAGTTAATCTAGATTCGCTTTACTGCTATTGCATGAGTTGTTGCATCCAAGCTAAGAACCAAGCAGTTGAATCCTCCCTGATTTTCTTGAATCTGGATTAATTTTTTTCTCGAACTCGTAAGAGAATTGCGTGTCATTTCCATTAATTGAAAAAAAGCAACTAATCATCCTTGCTATCTAACCCACACTTCTGATGGCCTTCGAGAAGAAGGATGAGAATGAGTTTGCTCATCGTCTTCAATGACATGATATAGGCGGTAAATTTTCTTTTGAGAGTTGGGATTTAGTTTGACCGGAAGAGCAGAATAGACATTCATAGGGTATCACTCTCCTCAGTAGGACAAAAATCATATGCTATCTTACTATAAAATTATAATCCACTAAATCCTAAAACTCAACATGCAAAGATGCCACATTATCATCCACTAATAAATCTTACTATAAAGTTATAACCCACTAAATCTTAAAGCTCAATTTGCAAAGATGACACATCATCTTCCACTAACAATTATTACATTTAAACATCATGCAAGCATGTTATATTATCTATAATTTTATAATTTATTAAATTTTAGAGCTTTAAAATGCAAGCATGTTAAATCATCATCTCACATAATTCACATAATATTACAATATATATCTCAATCATTTTTATAATATCCTATATATCTATATAGTTCATTCTCATTTAGTTAATGCTATTTCTCTCTTCTCTCATTAAACTATATCACATCAATTGTTTTTAAGTCCTTAGTTGATTAATCTATGGTCCAAATTATCTCCCACATTTTTTTCTTTCATTAAGCCAGATCACCTCAATTATTTTTAGCCCTTAGATGATTAATCTATGCTTCAAATTATCTTTTTCCTTTTCTTCCTCATAAAGCCATATCACCTTACTTTTATATTTAAATCATCATTCTATATATTATTTAAATTTAAATTATCATAAACCATATCAATTTACGTAAGCTTATGTTGTCTAGCTATCTTACATATTATTTTTATCTATTATTATCATACTAAACTCCCACAACAACGCACGGGGTTTCACCTAGTTATAATGGTAGCGGTGTCTTACTACGAAATATCACGGGCTTATATTGACCATAAGCAAAGACACATGATTATGATATTTCTTGGTCAAGTGTCCGGTATCACATTTTGCCAAATGAAAAATATATTTCAACATAGTAAGGTTTCCATTTGTCGTGGTGCCGTTGTATGAGATGGAGGCCAGTCCACGGACCAGCTGGGAGGAGCCGCCGGCGGAAGCGGATCAGGCGGAGGAGAAGGCGAAGTACTGGCCCCAACTCTGGCTTCAGGATGCCACTAGCGCCTCAATCGGCGCTGGCCCCAAGCGCGCGCTCTGGCACAGGGCTGGCCTTGAGCACTTGCTCAAGAGCGACGGCAAAGCCAACGGGAAAGCGGCCCCACCACAACTAGTTAGTTCTTTTCATAGGCATAGAGAATGACAAATGTGCCCAAGTAGAATTTGTGTTCAGTGAAATACTTTTTGCTTTGTAATATATCTATGTGTTATCTAGGTTGAAGCTTTTGTACAAATTGAAGAATATGTTAAATCTTTTTTTGAAATTAATATATGTTGAAATTAAATATTTTATTAGATTTAATATATGTTAAATCTTTCATGTCCTCTGCTATAGCATCTAGAGCAGTTGACGAGTGGGTACTTACAAAATGCGGCTTTTCACTGACATGTGGGCCCAATATTTCATCCAGGCGGCTTTCACAACGCACCGCCAACGCCTCTAAAGACATTATACTTATTTTTCAAAAAAATATACCAAATTCATACGAAGGTCGATTAAGGTGAACAAAATTTCAAAATGATCCTTACTATGCTTCCTTCTGTTTGGTTAGGTCAGTTACTAAATTTAGTATGGATTCTCACAAAATGTCATGATGTCTAACAAACTATAATCAAATGTTATGCAAGGCAACAATAATGAGTGACCCTTGCAATCCAAGTATTTAAAGGGTGAAAATACTTAACAAAACTGAAGCACATAAAAAATGAAGTGCATGTAGCAAGGATCACATAGATATGTTCTTTACCTGAATCAGAGCTCTTATGAATTATTTATAAATTTTCAAAAGTTTTTGAAATTATTATTGTGGGCGGCTTCAACAGTCTGTCGCCTGCGAAGTTCATATACACGGGCAGCTTGTAACGTTGTCCGCCCGTTCAAATATTTCAACTATTCATTGACAAGCCGGAGACCACCGATTTACACAGGCGGTGCTCTCAAACATTTGCCTATGGAAAGCGTTTTCATGGGCAGTTGCTAAAGACATCCGCCCACAAAAACCATTTTTTTAGGCCGGTGTTTCTCATGGCACCTAAGCAAAATTGTATAGACATAATAAATAGCCAAAGTGCTTTATAGCTCCAAGTCTGGAGGTTTTATACTTCAGAAATCACCAGCACTGTGATGAACTGTTGGCACCAGTCCTCCATTTTTTCTCTGTGGACCAAGGAGAAAGGGATGTTGTTGCCTGCAAGATCTGCTAGCCTCACCATTGCCCGGTAGATCTGCACTCCTCCTGCTCTTCCCCTATGCCTCCTCAACTTGCACTACGTCAAAGGAGACGCCTCCACATCCAGGTGAGCACTACGACGAAGGGGTTGCATCCACATCCAAGTGAGCATTGTTTCGCTGTGTCTCTCACCGTCGTTGTACATGCCACATGCTCTTTCCCTTCCCTTGGTTGCTTTGTTCCTTCTTTGCTCATTGCCTATGGTTTAGGGTTTCAGCTGGTGGCTGTTGGGCTGTGTACATGTGTGTGTTTATAGGCCCCAAAAGGGTCCATATATGCCCCTTGTATATGTATAGCTGAAAAAGGCAATAGAGAAAGAGAAGCAGCTTCCAGTACATCTTCATGTATCAGAGCAAGGTTCCAGCGATTGGGCGGCGACCAAACCCTAGCCCTGCTAGAGTTTGTCGAGGCACTGAGGGATTCGAATGTAGAGAGAACTGAGGGAGTTGCACCGGCAGAGCTGCGCGTGTGCACGGGGCAGCTGCACGTGGAAAGGCCGACAAGGAGAGAGCTCGTGGACGCCGGATTGGAAGCACAGCCCTTGCATGCCATTGGGGAGATGGCGGCGGAATAAAGGTGAGGTTTGCAGCTATTGGCAGTGGTGGAGCAGGCTAGCTTGGTTTGCACGGGAGGAAGTAGTGCTACTGCTTGGCTTGAGCGGGAGGAAGTAGTGCTACTGCTGCTGTTCTGATTTGGGGAAAAACTGAGTAGTGCTGCTGTTGCTATTAGCTGATTTGGCTGGTATTCTGGAAGATTTGGTTGATCCTGTTGGAATCTGAATTAGAGGAAAAAAGTGTCAATTGTTTTGTTGTTGCTAGAACAAGGTTAAAGGTGAGTTTGTTGATTTGCCATGGGAAAAATCAAGGAAATGAGCAGATGCTGGGTAAGTTGGTGGAATTGCTCACAGAGAAACGCAAAGAGGCTCCAAATACTAGCAATGCAATTGTTCCTCATGCTGAATCAGTACAAAAAAAATTGAGTTGATGCAAAATGATATTAAGTTGGAGGGTGTCAAAAATTATTTGAGGTGGTCAAGGAGAGCATTGTTGATTTTGAAGACAAAGGGGTTAGAAGCATATGTCACAGGAGAAGTGAAGGAGCTTGAGAGCACATCAAGTGTAGAATGTAAGACTTAGAGTACTACCAACTCTTTAGTGGTAGCGTGGTTGTTGACTTCACTAATCCCTGCTATTGCTATAACTGTTGAGACCATCTCTAGTGCAAGTGAAATGTGGAAAACTCTCACTAACCTATACATAGGAGAAGGTAATGTGATGCTAATGATGGAGGCACAAGAGAAGATAAGTGCTTTGAGACAGGGGGAACACTCTGTGGCAGAATATGTCGTAGAGTTGAAGTGTTTGTGGTTTGATTTAGATCATTATGATCCTCTTGGGTTAGAGCATTTTGATTGCATAGCAAAAATGAAGAAATGGGTTGAGTGTAGAAGGGTTATTTAGTTCTTGAAGAGCCTAAATCCAGAGTTCGAAGGAAGAAGTGATGCAATGTTTCACCAGACCACTCTTCCTACCTTAGATGAGGCTATTGCAGCTATGGCACAAGAGGAGCTTAAGAAGAAAGTATTGCCTAATGTCGAAACTAGATTTCGGCAATAAGAAAAGGGGTAGCGTACGAGATCTAAAGTAGATAGGTGAAGAGACAAAGGTTTATACAGGTTTAGGCCTTCTCGATGAGAAGTAATACCCTACTCCTGTTTCGGGGATTGTATCTACTGAGTGTTGTATTGATCTGGCAATCTTGATTGTGAATCTCTGAGGTTATGTTTAGTCATGCCCCTAAAGAGCTCCCTGCCCACCTTATATAAGTTGGGTGAAAGGACTACAAAGATAGAAACCTAGCCGGATACGATATCGGTTTCCTAAATTTATTTTACAATATTACCGAACTAGAACTTTGGGCCGTTCCTTAATACACACAGAAACGTAATACCCAAGTCATAGTCCGTTACATATTTCATATATATAGTCTATCCCCTTTATCCAGTCGGATAGACCAGCCATATGGGTAGATGATACCCATTATCTCTACCGTAGACCCTGAGACCTTCACAGTCAAAAGATAATCTTCTCTCAAACCAAATTAATCCAAAGCTGAGTGCTTCAATTATCTCCACCATAGTCTCCCAAGCGCTTTTACCAAATCAGAAGGCTGGAAGGATTGGAAAAATTTCAAAAAAATAACCAAGAATGTATACCTAATTAGGTGTAGCCCCCGACTATGCGGTTAGTTGAACAAACTAATCATATACTCAAGGAATAAATAATCTAACCATTCGAGTGGATTTTAATAATCATTATAGTCAACCGAGTGACTTAATATTATAGCACATACAGTATGAATCATCGAGCAACATGACCCGAGTAATATATCGACTGCTTTAAGATATATAATACGCATAACCTAAAACCAATTTGCGTCTTTAAGAATCATATAGCAAATGATTTTAACAAAAAACCTTTTGCATAGCAAAAAAGAGAATTCTAAGGCAATAAATTCATATTGTGCATATATTGCCAAAACAAATATACTCAACTCCCTAAAAGACACAATTTCACCATACCTGAAAATATATAACATATGTAATAAAATTCGAGTAAAATAATACTCATAAATAGATTTACCAACCGCCTGAAAAAGACCAAGATACACAATCAGCCTAAAGTTATGATATTGATCTTTAAATTCTTTCAAAATAGTAGACGACGTATTCATCGACGGTAAAACGTCCGTGGTGACTACTCAACCTTAAGATATGCCGGTGCAGTTTAAGATACAGTGCGCACGAAAAACGAAACGACCCCTTAGCATGTGATTAATTAAGTATTAGCTATTTTTTTTAAAAAAAATAGATTAATTTGATTTTTTAAAGCAACTTTTGTATAGAAAATTTTTATAAAAAATACACCGTTTAACAGTTTGAAAAGCGTACGCGCGAAAAACGAAGGGATTGAGTTGGGAAACTCAGGGAACTAACTCAGCTTTAAAGGTGCTCATAAAGATGTATGTTCGTAAGGATAAGGTGTGTGTTGGGAGCGGTACTGTTTCTTATCCAATTCACAGGAAAAGAAAATCCCCGAAAAAATGAGGTCCTCCGTTCACTGCTCAGAACATATCTTCCCCAGCATTTACAATCCAGCGCAGGCCGTAAGAAGAGTTTGCGAATCAGGTTGGGCCGATCTCGCTGACGGCGGCGAAGGCAGACCACCGATCGCCGGGGACGAGGGCAGCGGCGGCGCCCATGCCAGCCCAGCTGAGGCGCACGGCCCACCCGTGCGCCAGCCCAGCCCAGCAGAGAGAGTTCCCGTACGCGTACGCGGTCAGTGTCAGCGGCGGCGGCGTCTCCATCCCCTTCCCTTCCCTTCCCTTCCAGGTTCCTAAAGCGCCGGCGCCGCCCTTCTCTCCTCTTTCAACAACCGCGCGCCGCGCCACCTTCTCCCAACGTTGGGGCTTCTTCCACTCTCGTGGAGCCGTTGGGTTCTGAACTTTTCCTTAACTAGCAGGGAGGATCGACGTCGACGTTTTCGACGCCGACCGACGAGAACTCGATCTCTACTCGAACTCGCTTGCAGAGTTCGGAACGCCGCACTACTCGGTTGCGCTCTCTCTCCCTCTCTTACCGTTGTCCCCTAGGATTCGGTCTCGTCTTTTCCTGGTAAAAACTCTCCCGCGCGCGCGCGGGGCCGCACCGCCGGCCACTTTGACCTGTTTCGCCACATCTCTTCCACTGCAGTTTCTAGCCATATCGCTTGGCCGCCGCCGCAGCAGCAGTCGATTCTTCCGATTGGCTTCACTGGAGGTTCGAGAGGTGATCATCATCATCAGCAGCAGCAGCCTGCAACGACGAGTGCCAACTGCCAAGCACCCCGTTCTTAACCTCTACAGGTTTGGTTCCTCTCCGATTTACTACGCACATTCGCCAAATCTTTTTTTTAAAAAAAAAAATTGTCTGTACAATCTTTTCTCTACCGATTTACTCTGTGCATCAAAGATGCACAATGCTTGATGATAGGTAGGCAGTAAGATGTGTTTTATTTAACATGCCAAAGTAACACAAGATGTGATGTTTATGATACAAAATTAACCAAGTTTTTTCCTTATCACGCCAAAGAACACTGAGTAAAGACCACTTCTAACGTTGGGGCAAGAAATTGGAGCAGATATAAGGATTGCGGGGCTTCTTGCAGACAAAACGAGATATTGTAGAGCAGTAGGGTTTAAACATGCTTTGCTGAATTACATTTTTGGTATCTCAGTCTCTTGCTCATCGCAATCCACGGACATGTTTGGTATCTCAGTCTCTTGATGAATTACATACATGTTTGGTAGTATCTGATTATCTTGCTCAACGGTATCCACTTATCTCATATCAGGTTAAGGACCTAACATCGTTTTCTTTCAGCTGCAAAATGAGGAACAATCTTACACGCACAATATAAGGGATTTTGGCTATTCATATACTCCCTCCGTCCCATAATATATGGGATTTTGGCTATACAATTGCATAGCCAAAATCCCTTATATTATGGGACGGAGGTAGTACCATTCTACAAGAAAGGAAGGCCAGGAGCTAAATTACAAGACCTTAACGAGGTAAGTCAGACTTCCTTTTTTGGTTTCGATGTTGACTATAAATAGGGTTTCTAAAGTTGAAGATTTGCTTCCTTGACCCAGGATGTGCTATGCACAATTTTGTCAAAACTGCCTCCAAAAGAGGCTGCTAAGACAAGTGTTTTGTTGAGTAACTGGAGATATATTTGGACTAGTTGCGCTAAGTTGCGGTTTAATGGTATTGAAATGTTTGGCGGCAACAAGACTCAGCCAAGACGAAGCACTGAGAGATTCATCGATAATGTTAATGCAATTTTGCAGAAGTGTCAAGGAAAGGTGGTTGAAGAACTTGAAGTCAAAGTTGGCTTCAATAGCAAACTAGTTGAACACCTTAATAATTGGATTAGGTTTGTTGTTTCATCACAGACAAAAAGCTTAGCTCTTGATTTAGTGCCAGAAGAGTTATCAAGGCATGATGAACGCTACATGTTTCCGTTCGAAGTTTTAGATGGTAAAAGCATATCCCGTATTCAGCGCATACAGCTTAGCTTCGTTTCTTTCAAACCATCTCCCCATATCAGAGGTTTTCGTGAGCTAAAAAAGCTTGATCTTAGATTACTTCATGTCAGAAGAAAGGATTTGGAGGATATGTTATCGAGCTGCTATAATCTTGAGTGGCTAAGAATAATCAGATTCCATCTGAATAATGAACTGATAGTGGACTGTCCATTACCTCACCTACTTTACAGATCGAATGGTGCAGGATAACAAAGGTACAATTCCATGCTGTGAAACTTGCTACCTTTATATATAGTGGAGGCATTGTGCCTATTCTCCTTAATCATTCTTCGAAGCTGAAATATGGAAACATTTGCTTCTTCAAGGCATTTCTTCATCCTGCCCTTGCTGCCCTTTTCAATGGGCTTCCAGATGTGCAAAATCTCAGTTTTAGTATTATTTCACTACAACTTGAGGTTTGTGTTCTGAAAACCATGAAATTAGATCATTTAGTTCTTATAATAAAATCTAGTAAGTGATTTTATTCTGTCTTTAGGCATAATTATTGTGGGACAATCCTTGCAAGTTTGCTCAGCTAAGGCACTTGCAGCTGCTAGCGAACATAGTATTTCAACAGAATGACAAGATTCTTAATCTAATCTCTGTTCTGAGGGTTGCCCCTTTTGTTGAAATGCTGGAGGTCCATGTAAGTGCTGTTCTGCCTCTCGTTGCCAATATATATATATTTTTGTTCTCCATATCTTTTGGTACCATATGTTATGCAATTGCTGCTGCTCCCACCATGACTGGGTTAGCATGTTTATGTCGTTGCCTGCAAGCTGTGTTTACACATTATTAGAAAGGATACGTAGCATGACAAGATATCCAAATAATTTTCCTTACAGCCGTATATTACTTGTTCATCCAATACTTTTGTTTAGACAAGATATCTTACAAGTGAGAGTATACAGTAATTTGAGGGATATTTTCATTCTTTGTGTTAATGAATTAATGTTACGTTGACATGGAACAGTAGATTCTAGTGTTTGTCAGCCAATGGCCATAAGGTTTTGTTTTAATATTGTAAAATTTTTATTTCTCTCCTGCCAACTATCCAATTTGTCTAAAATGCTATCATCAATTTATGAACCCGGCAAACTACCCCTCCAACTAGGCAAAACTGTCTAATTTACCTACCACACACACAGACTATAAAAAGCCCGAAGCAAGGGTGATTTTGTTTAGTGGTGCACAGGTGACAATTGTTTACAGTGATGTAGCATCCCAACCATCACTCAGATAAAAAAATTGGAAAAACTAGAGAATGGTATTACTGTCCACTGTATTACCCTCAACCACATAAGCCAAAGGGCATGTTCCTTCAATGAAAATTAAGCCAAGCAGCTCACCCTCTAAAAAACTGATCTCCCACTAAAAAACGAGAGCATGAGAAAACAAATCTATATACTACTTCTAAAAGGCAATAGTGGTGGTGGTTGTTCTTCCAACCACCACATCACTGAGATGTGGGCCACAGTGTCAGTATAAGTTGTGACTGATTGATCAGCATTTTTTCTATACTGAGATGTGAAGTAGATGCGAAGTCTTTGCTCTCTAATTTGTCTTGCGGTACTCTGTAGCTTGCAGTTCTTTAATTTTCTATTGATTTGCTTCTTGCCATCTTGATTAAAACCTCACAAACTTTTTTATTTTTATTGTAATTTAAAATGAGATAGACAAAACAATTTATTAGCAAGTAAATATTTTATAATCATGTCAAAACATCTTGTTAACACGATTGGGGTATACTAAAACTAGCTATGCTATTTTTTTTTATTGTTAAGATGAAGAAATTAATATATTTTTTCAACAACAACGTACTCCCTCCTTCCCAAATTGATCATCATCTAATGAAAACCAAAATTTCTCAAATTGATCATATATAACCGCATGGACACGAATTTTATCGGAGTACAATTAATGCAGCACGGGAGAATGTGTGCATACTAAGGGTGTAATTGTGCATTGTGTTTTAATAGATGCATGCATTGTGGGAGAATGTGTGCATATTGTGCATGGCATCTTGATCGATGCAGTTTAAATTATCCTTGGTCTTGGTGCATAAACATTGTATGATGATCAATTTGGGATGGAGGGAGTAATATTTTCAACTCAGGGGTATTTGGCTAGTCTAGCATAGAAATTGATACTTCCAACCTGATTCAATTGATGAACCTCAGTGATGGCAATCTAAGTGCTGCCACAAACCAACTACAACGATGATTTTCTAGCTTTATGAACCACAACACATGTAGTTTCACTATGTAATCCAATGAGAGGATCAAAGATCCAATATCCAGTGTTGACATGGGCGGTGGCTGTAGCTCAAGACTTATGACTGCCATTTGGGCAGAATTTGCTGCTGGCATTGCAATGTTGTCATTTTCTAGTGTGGTATGGCAATAGATGCAAATTCTGTCAAAAATATTTCATTTTGATAAAATTAGTACTATGAGTACAAATCTCAGCATGCTTATTGATTGTCGCATTTTATAAATTTTGTGACAACAGTGCCTAGATACCTAAATATCTGTGTGCGCTTCTAAATAACACGTTCTTTATGGCAATTTATGGTTTTTATTTTAAACCTTGCAGTTTGGTGGCGATTTATGGTTTTCAGAGGAGGGCCCTGGTAGGCATGCACTTTGTCCATGTGAATATAAGTATCTGAAGAATATGCACATCACAGGATATAAAGCTGCGAAAGGCCAACTTGAATTTGTTCTACATGTGGCAAATGCGCCTGCCTTGGAGGTCTTAACAGTTCAAGTAACTCAAAAAATTTATGAAGACTATAAAATTGATAGAGTATACTTCGAGCGTGCCGGTCAGTATGCTGAATACGGCATTGCTCCAAAGCTCTCACCAGGAGTGAAGTTCGGTGTTATTTAAGATATTATATATTTTTATTAGTGTCTCCTATATGTAGGATGTCTTATTTGGTGTTGTTTTTCACCAAATTCTTGTCCATAAGTAGGATGTCTTATGATTGGTGTTGTTTTTCATGTTAACGCTTATTACACTACTAGTAAAACCATATTTCTGGGTGCTAGGCTTTTGCTTCACAAGTAGTCTGAAAGGAAAAGCGAATGTGATTGAGGCCACCTCAGGGTCTATGCGTACAAACCTATTTGTACGGATGGGTCCCAATGAAATCTGCGTGTGCAAATAGGTCTATTTTGTGGGCAGGTTCATAAGAAATCGGCATAAAAATCGATTTTCATTGACAGTATTATATAAGTAAACTGCTCTTAAAAATTAGATCACCACTAAAATATGAAAAGAAAAATATAACTCCTTCCAATGAAGTCAAATGATGATAAAACTATATAGAGAAATCGTAGATCTCGTCGACTTTGTAGCTGTAGTTGAGAGAAGGTTGTTTATTTGAGATCGTTTACGGGTAACATATTCGTTTTTCTCTCTTAGATCATTTTTTGAAATTGTTGTTTTGGATTTTCCAAAGGACCTTCGATAGATACATGTTCTATATTAAAATTGTACTAGTCGACGAGATCTACAACACAACTTTATAGTCGAAAGGTTTTATATATTAGATCGTTTAGATGCCTAAATTACGAGAAAGGTTTTTAGAATGTCCGAACTTTAAAAATTTCTAGAAAATTCACATTAAACCTGATTGAGGTAAACCAAAGTTCCATGAGATTCTTATAGTATTCCTGAGCTAGTTAATGTATTCTTAGTATATTATTTTAGTATGGTCATTCAGTAATATGAAGTTACATAACGTATCAACTCAAACCGCATGATATAAGTAAACAATCATATTAAAAGAAGTATTTTAGGTAACTAAATGAACGGAAGGATTTTAAGTAAACATAGATCTAGCCATATTAAAGAGAATATTGTAAGGACCATAGAGAACTTTGGTTCACCTCAATCGGACGTAAAATGAATTTTATCCAAAACATTAAAATATATTAATTTAAAAAGGAAGAAAAAAGTTTTTTGCGGACAAATTTATTAAAGAACCACCCTTAAAATAATTTTATTGGAGAAATTATTTAAGAAAACCACTCTTTAAAATAACTTTAATAGGCCGCCGTTAAAACTATTGAGTAAATTGCACGGCTGGTACGCGAACTTGTGAGGCGGTGCGATTTAGTAAGTGAATTTGTAAATCGCTCATTTCGGTGCATAAACTTGTCCGATGCGTGCAAACCAAAGCCAAAACAATATGTCGTAACTAATTTCACTAAGCTTGACAATGATTAGGATGTTACGTATATTTGCATGTCAACATGATGTTACCTAAATATGCATATGGTCAATAAAATATATAATAAGTGTTGACGGTTGTTAAGTACCAACTTTAACTGTCAACTCCTATATAAAAGAATACAAAATATAATATTAAACTTAGTGGTAGGGGTTTACTACTAATCATTTTCACGTGTTAGTAAATATGTGTATGCAGGTCATTTTGGATAAAATATACTCACCGTGCGACAAAATGTACCTCCAACCAATCATATGCGAGCACAAGGATTAAAGGGCCTACATGACAGTCAAAACTGACTAAAAATGAATCTATCCATGGTGCACTGACATAGGGGCCCACCTGTCAGCCTCACTAAAGAATGTCGGTGACAGAAGGCGGTGGGCTAGTTCGGCCGAACCACCCTTGGCGCCCCTAACTGCCACCTTGCACGTGGCAACTTCCTATTGGTCATCAATGACGGTTAGGGGTGTTTACCGACTTAACTACATACCTACAACCGTCATTCAGCAGCTTTAAAAGGAGGCTCCATTCCATTTGCAAAACACACAACAAAGTGAAATACAACTCACTTTTATATTTTAGGCATCACTTTAGTAGTGCTGAAAATAGGTAGAGAGTGAGGAGAACTTTCAAAGGAGTGCCGGAATTGTCGGCGCTCTCTCTTTACTTGTACCTCCACATATGCTTCTTTTAATAAAGTAAGTGTTCAAGATTTTCTTTTGGTATTTAATTTTCTAGCTTAAGTGAGATATATTCTCATCGTTACAGGTTCATCGCTTAGTATTTTTATTAAATGCTCTAGTACTAGGACTCTGGATGAAGAAGAAAGTTCCTGCGCGAGGTTAGAGTAGTAATTGATAACGTAGATATAGTGTTTGGGTTAGAGGTTACCTTCGTTTGTTGTGTGGCTCACGGAAAGTGAGGTAGGCGTAGGTGGTGACAGCCCTGTCCGTCCTTTGTATCCCTCCATGTTCAGGTACATTATAGAGTTACAGGCCAGAGTCTCTTCGCAAACTAGGGGTGAACCAGTGTCCGAAGCAATCAATAGAGTTTTGCCTTTTAACTTAAGTCTAGTTAATTAATTCATAGGAATCCTCTCTAACCTAAGCCTACCCTTAGTTGTGTCCTTAGATTGAATTCTGTTATTAGATTATACACACACGTTTCTTGTGATTCAATACTCTTGAAATACTCTAAGTTGAAGTGCTACAGCGATATTCGTGTGCTTGCGGATTTATCTGTGACCGTAGCAAATACCAACAATAAGTCATGTTTATTATACATATTAAAAATGTGTATAAAGGGAGTATGCAATGAAAATGAAATAATAGTACATATAAAGGTTAATTATTTACACATGCAACATATTTCATGCCCTCATGTGTGCGCGTGATATTTCATAATCACTTGACAAGTTTGTATACTAAATTGCACCCCACCTGACAAGTTTGTATACCGGCAATACAATTTACTCAAAATTATTTTAATGGGCGGTCCTTGTAATGAAAAGCTTCTAAAAATCAATTTTCACGGGCAGTTCTCTTTTTCATAGTGGTTCTCTTTAAGAAATCTGCCATTAAAAAATGAGAAGCACCATTAAAATACGAAAATACTCATAACTCTCTAATATGTAGTCTTATCATGACAAACTTTACATAAATATTATAGCTCTTGACGAGATATACAATTTTATAGGTGAATGTTGTTTTGTTTGAGATTGTTTAGGGGGCCAAATATTCATTTTTCTCTCTCAAATCTATTTTTAAAAATAAATTTTTAAGGTTTTCTAAAAGAACTCGGATGGAGATATCAAATTTATAAAGCTCAACACGATCTACATATGTTTGTTTGTAGTTGATGTCCTTGTCATTTGATGTTATTTAGAGTGCAAAATATGTGTTACAAGTTTTAAGAGAGGTAAAGTCCCACGATCACAAACGGCTTCATAGGGAGTGAGAGGTCCCGGGTTCAAATCCAATATACTACACGCGGGTATATTTCGCGTGTATGATCGGGTGACTTGAGACATGTAGCTGTGTGTAGATGCCTACTAAAATATGTACTATGCCTACGTGCGGGTATATTTTGCCACTATAGCACCCGCGTGCTGCCGCCGCAGCTCCTGTGCACTATCGCCGTCGAAGCCCTCTATGCACACTGCCTCCGCCGCTCCCGCCTCTGCCGCTCCCATCGCACGCTGCCGTCGCCACTGCCCCTCCACAAGCCGTCTCCACATGCTGCCGCTGCCTCAGCCAAACCCTAACCGTGCACTTGCAGCTGCACCACCGAGAAGGCCATGGATGAGTGGACCATGAAGTGAGAAATTTGGGGTTACGATTGATTTGGTACTTAGGGGCATTTTTACTCAGTTCGGACTATAAAATGATTTTTTCTATTTCCTAAATAAACCGTAATGTTGCAGTTAAAACAAGATCAGATGGTAGTTCCGATTTTAAAAAGCAAGTTCAAATGAGCAAAGTTGAAAAGTAGAGTCAGATTAATAGTTAGGCTCCTGAACAGGGTCAAATGAACAATTGTCCCAAATCTAAGATTGGAAATTCATTTTCACGGGAGGCACAAATCTGCCTGTGAAAATTGATTTCCACGGGCGGTCAGAATTCCGCCCACATCAAACATTGATTTATTCGGGCACTTTGTTGCGGGTCTCAAAAAATGCTCATATAAATGTGCTACCAACCACCAAGAAAAATAAAAATGTTTAGTGTATTGGCGTTAATGTGGTAATAATGTTTAGTTTCTTGCACGACCTATCATCGAGGAAATATTATAAAGAAAAGCATATAAATACTCGCAAATTTATATGCTTAGCAAACTATCCTATTTAATTATTCAAAGTGCATCCCTAAACAAGCATTTGAATTTGTACCGGGAGATGGCTCTCACTCGTCAATTGTCTTGTATTCCTTCCATCCTAGTTTGATCATCACATAAGATTTTTAAGATTTTCTCAAAATAATCATCATCTAACAAAATGTCTCTTTGTTTATTAGTGCAAACAGTAAATGTGCATCGTGGAATGTCCTGCATGCATACAGCCAACATTCTATTGGTTCAACCTATGCCACATTTAAAGTGTAAATTAATTTTTGTTAAACACGAAATGACAAAGCATCTTAATCGACGAGGATTAATTTCACAATGATAAATGTTTTGGTGTCCTTGGTCTTTGTATTTTTTGTTTAGGGGATGATCATATTGGGATGGAGGGAGTATTGTACTATTTTAGAGAGATTCCTCAACGCAACAGTTGCTACAGAATTATGCCTTAAATATTTTTACAATACTTTGAACTAATATAGGTGACAAGTATATTTTCATTGAGTAAATTCCTTATATAGCTTTGAAAGCTCACTCAATCCCTCTCGTGGTACTGAAATTTACCCGATCCCTTCTATACCTCGAAATTTCAACTTGATCCCTTTCATGCCCTTACCTTTATATTTTTCTTCATTTCACGGTTAAATTTGGTTGGAAATATCTTTTATGCCCTTGACGATGTAGGTTTGAACATAAGATTGAAAAAGATTGAAAATTTTGTTTGAGTGCACAGGATGTGCATTTTATGAAACTAACGAGACTAAATAATTAGTGCAGAATTTTTAACATAAATTTTGAAAAATAAAAAATGTAATAAATTGTAATTTTTATTTGAAATTTTAATAGGATAATGGGTTCAGACAAAAATGAGGAGCATCCATAAAAATTATTGTGAGCACTAGTAATCTCATCTTCGTATGAATGCTCCTCATTTTTTATGACTTTTTAACAAATAAAATAAATACATATTGTTTTTCTTTCATTAGCTAAAAATAAATTTTGTCATAAAAAATGCGTGGCACAACAAACTCATAAGTATAGTCTTATGGGACAAATTTTTATATTTTCAACGATGTAATTCATAAATTTATACGTTCATCGATGTGTAAGGGTAAAATAATCATTTTTGTAGAAATTAGACGGTCAACTAACGGTCAACTGATGAAAGGGACATAAAAGAGATCAAGTTGAAATATCGGGGGCATAAAAAGGATCAGCTAAATTTTAGGGTATGAGGGATTAAGTGATTTTTCAGAAATATACAGTAAATTTACTCTTCCATTCTATCGGCAAAGTAAATATGCGTTACAACAGGAAGAAAGATCGTGATACCTTGCATATGTTACATATGTAGCAATAGGGTGTAACTGAGGTGTAGTTCATAGGTAAGTGTAAAGAAGAGGACAAACTCTCCACGGGTGAACAATAACAGAGATATTTTTATGTTTGGCCGATGCTTTGACTGTCAGGTCAAGAGGGCAAATTAGCTTGGGCAAGTCAGCAGGGAAAGGAAGAAGAGAGATGTGGATCCCTCCAATATGTCGAGTCGTCAGCTTAAACAACATGCGCTGTAATCCATCCCCTATCCCTCTCCTCAATAGTCACATATATATGATGGATTAACTTAGCAAAAGGCCTATGTATTTTTTTCTAAAAACACCTATTAGAATTATTCTGTCCCTGACATATGGACTGGATCACACGGGTTTAGAAGCTCGCATACCTGGTTAAACCTTTTTCTTTAGTACTACCCCGTTTTAAATAACATTTTACTATGAAAACTTAATTTTGACCACTAATTACTTTTAGTGGGTTAAATTGAAGTGAAATTAATCTCCTACGTATATTTAGGACATATTATACGTTAATAATACGATATTCTTTTTAATGTTTGAAAATATTTAATGCTCGAAGTTCAAAAGTGAATATTGTTCGCTGCAAGTTATTTAAAAGTGAAGGGAGTAGTATATAATTGAAAAGGTAAATTAGAATTCCTGGTATCATATTTGTGTGTGTGATAGAGAAGCCTTTCCCTTAAGAAGAATAATTAGGAAAAAAACATAAAAATCCTGCACAGTATATTTCCGCTCCCATTCTCTTAACATATCTTCGTCGACTCTAGGACTACTTCCCCCTGCCATGCCTAGCCTTCAATGTTTTTGATGGCCCACGCCGCTAGATGAACTCGATCACCGCCCCTATTTTCAACCTAGCCAATGAGTTATTCCCACCTCTCTTACTGCTAAGACGACACCATAACTCACTATCAGCTTTTTTTTCTTATGTTTATCAACCAAAATTTGAATTTTCAACCTTAAAGATGGAGTTGATTTTGAGGTTTTTTTATCATAGTTTATTTTTTAACCTTTGCTTTTAAATCGTTTAGAACATATATATATATATATATATATATATATATATATATATATATATTATTCATAAATTATTTTTCTTTTGCAAATATACCATTTTGTTTTTTCCAATATGTCAAAAATGGGGCTGTATCAGTCTTTCCACTCCCATGACCCCCTCTGTAAATCTGCCCCTTTCAGTCAACCACCTTCCCGCCCTGCCTCTCAACCCATGATTAATAGCCTAATTCGACGTATTTTGAGTCAGCATCAGTTTTGTTGGAGAAAAAGCACGTACGTACGCACTGCCTCACTGGTGAGGAATTCATATCATTAAGTTAAACTGAAAAAAAAAAGTAAAATAACATGTAGCGTTGCGTCTGTTGATTACTTCCTTCGTTTTAAAAAAAAACCTAACCTAAGACGAAATGAGTTATTATCTAATACAACAAATCTGGTTAGATTCGTTATATTAGATAATATTTTATCCGGTTAGGTTCTTTTTGACGGATAGATTCATTATATTAGATAATATTTTATCCGGTTAGGTTCTTTTTGACGGAGTGAGTATATATTCTTAAGTTAAACCTGAAGGAATGCAGTACGTACACGCAGTGTTAAACAAACAGAAACAGACGAGAGAGACAGACGTTGCGATTATCATGATGCATCCACGAGCCTTGTCTCCCGGAACGGCGCCATTCCAGAGGACGGGGGAGGATCGACGATCTCACCATGTCCAGCCCAGGGCTTGGGCTAGGGAAAAACAAACCCTGACAAGGCTGGATTAAAATTAGTCGAGACACATGTGATGATGTTTGAATCTTTTAAAGATGAAGATAAAGACTCGATTAAAACTAGTCGAGGCACATGTGGTGGTGTTTGAATATTGTAAAGATGAAGATAAAGTTAAAGATTAAGTGTTTCACGTAAAATGAGAAGACATTAACGTGTGATTAATTGAGTTTTAATTATTACAACCTTGAAAAATGGATTTATCTCATATTTTAGAACAATTTTTATATAAAAAATTTTTATACGAAACGTATCGTTTAACAGTTTAAAAAACGTACCACGATAATCTAAAAGTTATCCCTCCTTTCTAGGAGAAACTAACGCGGAGTGCCGCAAGGCCAGGGGCGGGCTGGACGACAAGGGTTACGGTCCGGCCGCTGGCGAGCGCAGAAGCGGACGAGACAGCGCGGGGGGACATGCGCGCGCACGAGGTGGGGGCATCCACACGTACGTGTGCGGGCGCCGTCGCCATGCCACAGGCAGCTAGCGCAGGCGCAGCAAAGCGTATCGTCCCATCCGAGGCAGAGCTAACTAAGTAGATGGTTTCTGATTGGTGCTGTGCCTGAAAACCGATAGTGATGTCAGTTCAAAACCAGACAATGATAACAATTTCTGTACAATATATTCGAAGATAAAATATACTTCCTCCGTCTAAAAAACAATAGCACCGCATAAACATCTTTACTTTATACGCTACGTCCAATTGAGACAACCAAAATTTTGACTATCAACCCAATATAATATAATTTTTATTACTATTTTTTTTTGTCACTCTTATACGATTGAGTTTCTATTTTATATGAACTAAAAGACTAAAAGTTATTGTTAAACCGATGTTACTCGTAGAAACGATATTTATTTTTTTTCCATGTCATCAAATATTCATATGTGCCATCTATTAATTAATATGTCCCTGACTCATTTATGTTGTGGGCACCTCATGTACTGCTCTAAGCTAGCTCTACATCCCATATATGTTATACTTAATCCTATCTATCTACTCTACTGTGTGGGATTTACAGTGAAATTATTTTAAGAAACTAATTACAAACATAGGACACTCATATACATAGATGCACATTCGTCTCCATAAATAGATGCATACATATGTATCTCTCACTAGTACAAAACACCACATAGGTGTCGGTTTGTCTAAAACCGACACCTATGAGATGTTTTTCGCTTACAGGAGCCATTTTGGTAAGATAAAATTAAGAACCGACACATATAAAACTTTATTGGTGCTAGTTCTAAACAAAATTGGCATTGGTATTGGTTCTTATGAGCCGCCACATATAAGCCTACCCCCACCCCATCCTCTACCTCCTCCCCTCCCCCCTCACCGCAACACCCATCCATCCGCAGTCCTCAATTTGATATACATGCCAGAAATTTGGTAATAACCAACAACTATAATATTATATAGGTACCGATTCTAGAACCAACATTAGTGACATGGGTCATTGATTTTCGTATAATTGGTGCCAACACTTATGGTCCTTCTAAAACCAACAGTGTTTATATGTACGTCACCTATGACTAAAAGGACGCACTCACCCTACGTCACCTAGCACTGAAAGAATAATTAGCCATAAATGTGAACACCCATATCAAGTCTAGAACTTGAACCTAATCAGGTGAATTGGTTCCACCACAACGAACCTAATCAGTTGAGTTACATTCATTTTGCTCTCTATCGACTTTATATTTCAATATAAGCTACACAAATAATGTAAACCACCGGGCATGTCTTGGATAAGAATTGAAGATGGTTTATCAAAAAAAATTCACGTGAGTTGCACCTGAATCAGATTGAACTAACTATTTATCTATGAAATAAGATATTGATTTTGCAGTAAGGTCCATTATGTTCGTCGGCATTTAACTACTTTTCTGATTTTCTCTCCCGAAAACACACCCAGAAGCCTCTAAATCACGAATGAGTACAAAACGTTACCCCGATGCTCTACTCATTATTTGTTATCAAATTAATTAAAAATGATCTCGGCATCTGGGTCAGAGGACACGTATAAGCCTTCTACTCGTTGGATCTGCCAAGGTTGCTTCGTCTTTGTGGATGACTAGGTTACTTTCATCGATTCCAAAGTCTTGAATAATTTAATTCTGCAAATATAAAAGATTGATCTGCAAAGGAAGTATCAATGATGTGATGGTGAAATCGTGATGTATGACTTTACTCATCAGAGTTTAAATTATGATGTTCACAAATATTACGTATATGCAGGTGAGTTTTCAACGGGATTATGCATGTGGGTCTGCTGTGTAATGAAAAAAAAGATTGGTCTGCAAGATAAGCACATCTATAGAAGATAATTAGCTAGGGGTCAAGATTTGTAGAACAAAAAATGAATTTGTTTGGTTTATAATAATTTTTACAAAGGACAGAAAACCTCTCTGTATTTTTTTTGCATGTTCAAAATGGAATTAACATAACGTTCAAAATGCGAGTACGTGACAAAGCTCCTGTTTTAGGGGAAAATGAGAAAAAAAAGAGAAACTGATATTACCTTAAATACTTAACTCATCAATCTTTATTGTTTAGACCGAAAAGGAAACTTTATTATAGATATAGCCATAATTTAGCGTTCATGATCACTTTGATACAACATAATTGCAAAAGCTAGCACCCTTGGGTGCCTTGACAAAGGACAAATTAGGATTAAAATCCGACATGGTTTAAACCCTTCTTCCAACATTTAACACACTTAAAACACATAGAAAACAGTTCATCACGCCATGCATCAGCATGGGACCCGATCAACTTGTAGTCGTTTTAATATTCTTATAATCTTCCTCAGAGCCATATGATCGACGAGTCTAGATCCATGATCGAAGAAATGAAATGCAGCGGTTGTTGTATATCGCCCTTCTCCATTTGTTGAAGAGAATGGGAACATTAACATTAGAGCCAAGCACCTTCTCTCACACCCTTGCCTCCAAAACAAAGAGGCAAAGGAAAAAAAATCGAAAGGGAAATACCAACCGATCAATCCCTCCTAAAACGCAAGCACGGAAACAGTACAAGCATGAATACACCTATGCATGTACATATCAGCCACACCGCTGGAATCTGAAGCCCTACCAAAATGGCAGGCCAAAAAAGATCCAAAACTGGAGGGGTCAATCGATCAGAACAAATATCGATCTTGCCATGCGTTCGCGCATAGCAGATCGATCAATCACTCCAACGAAGAAGCATGACGACACAGCGGCGGATGATGTAGAGCTTGGCTCTCTTTTCCTTGAGAGCCCTGTTCAGCCTTCCCATCTGCTTCACCTGGCTCACAACCTTCATAGCTTGATAGTTGGTATGACACACCAAAAAAACAAAACAAAACAAAGGCTCTGAGTGATGATGTGGAGACTAACTCAGTTGTGTATATGAGATACTGAAGGTCTAGCCCTAGCTGTGAAAGGGAAAGAAGCCATGGTCTTTATATAGGAAGACTAAGGAGAAGAGATCAGAGAGGTCCAAGAAAGATGTCATATATCACAAGACCATCATACCCCCACATGCAAGAAGCATTTGCTCATGGACTAGGAGGCACCCCCCTGACAAGATAGATTATCATGCTCTTATTCTATTGGCTACATGCTTAGGAGATAGCAAAAGAAATAATAATCTACAGATGGCCATCCCAGATTAGAGAATTACAATGAGGTTAAAGCAGGTTACAAGATAGATTGGACAGCTGGCCATCCGTGCATGTAATAAAGTTAGGGCAGATGCATGAATGCATTTTGTTTTAGTCCCTCCATGAAATGGGCCTCTAATCTCGATAAGATCTCTGCAACAGTGCAAAGAATGGATGAAACTCCCAGGAAGGGAGTTTCATTTTTCTAACTCATCTCTCTCGTTTTTCATACACACGTTTTTTAAACTGTTAAACGGTATATTTTTTTTTAAAAATTTTATACGAAAGTTGCTTTAAAACATCATATTAATTTATATTTTAAAATATTTTTAGTTAAAACTTAATTAATCATGCGTTAATGCATACATCGTTTTGCGTGTCGGAGAGAAGGGGTTCCCAACTACTCCTTCGGAACACAGCCTAAGTCATGCCTTTTGATTTTACTAAATTAATTGGGTTAACACTATGGATATCAATTCAACTATATACAATATACTGCCATCAGTAACAGAAGTACATTATTGTTTTGGACAGCACAATCTTCGACCTGTATAGAGCTTTCACTACAAATTTCCATTTTCATATAGATAGGCTAGCTAGAATTATTATATATCACACCCTGTAGAACACCCATTATGCCGCAAGAGTAAAAATTTTTACTCGTTGTTTATTTGTGTACCAGGAATACCCACGAGTAAAGTTTTAGTCAAAGGTACATGACTCAACAGAAGGGCTACAAAACTCATTTATATATTGGAAGCCGTATGTTAAAAAAAACTATGACCTATTTGTGCTAAACCATTGTGTGGTTAGAGATGTCTAGAGATCCTTTAGGATAAGCAGTGGCAATGCTAGATATTGGTATTACTGACTGATCACCGAGTACCTAACAATAATCGTGTTGCAGCAAGTAAAAAAAAACAGATCACATCTCTCGTGCTGCTTATTTCCAGATTATTTAATCTGAAATGATCATTATGGTCTGATAACGGTGAATAATTTTAGTACAGCTGCATCGTCTTGTTCATTATTGAGAATAGGCCTCTTCTCACAGATGGAGTACTATGGTAAGGAAATGATTTACATCTCACATCCCCTTTTTGCATTGTGACTCATATGCATGCCCAAATACACTGGATGTGGCCAGGGCCAATCTGAGGAAACTATAAGTTACTTCACTACAATCTTTACAAGATAAACATTCTTTGTTGCTGAAATGTTAATCCTTTGACTGTCGATGTGGATGTTTACTCCCTTCACTCTCAAATTGACGTTATTTTCTTTATCAGAACATGGATACAGCGAAACTTTCAGTTGTTTAATTTCCAACTATAATAGATACTAAAACACTTCAGTATTATCATATTTTATTGGTTTTACTAATGCTTCCAATGAGAAAAATGTAATTAAGGTCATCCATAACTAAGACCAGAGAAAACTAAAGAAATAAGAAAGTATATACATAACAACTAATTGACAGCATGAAAGTATATATATTTTTCAAGATCTAAGATGTGATCATGAAGTATTAACGACAGAATAAGCTTATATTGTTCAACTATTCTCCAGCATCAGAAGCAAAGGTTTCCTTCTCAAGTGTGTAATACTGCCTGATCAGCAGTCAAGAGAACAAACGAAAGTCAACAGAGACACTGAGACACGGATGCCTAATATCTCAACAGGGGATGCATCTTGCCAAACTTCACTCACAATTTGCCCCTGATGTGAATAAATATTCCCTTTGCAAAAAATCATACTCCTGGCATCTTTCTATGCATATAAAGAATTCCTTGATGTGATCTCAAGTGATACGTGTCAGTTTCCTTGGGCTTGTGATGGTTTAATGACACTATTGGAGAACTGATCTTTGGTCGGTATAAAAAAAAACCGAAATAGTCTCGGTTCGAATAGGAGCCGGGTCTAAAGATCATGTTTAGTCCCGGTTAAAAAGTGTAACTGGTCGCGATGATCTTTAGTCCCGGTTGGTAAGATCATCTATACTCCCGGTTTACACCTTCACCAGCCATGTCAGGCTGGTGTCAGGGGGCCAAGGATCTTTAGTCCCAGTTAATGTCACCAACCGGGACTATAGATCCTCACTTTAGTCCCGGTTGGTAACACAGACCGAGACTAAAGATGATTTAGATCTTTAGTCCCGGTTGGTGTTATTAATCGGGACTAAAGTGATCTACCTTTTTATACTCCTTCGTCCTCCTTCAGCCCAAACCATTGCTGTCAAGAGGAGGAGGAAGAAGGGAAGTGTTGCCAAAATTTTTGATAAAATTATTTTGGTGATAATATACAAATCGGAGAGATAAAAAATATTAGCAAATCCATTCTCTAATAATGTATGCTTAGCATATTGCATTTATAGCTTTGTTTCTATAAAATATTATCTTCAATAAGATTTATGTAAAATGATGAGAGAGAAAATATGTTAAGCAAAATTAGGTTGGTTTTGAAATTAGAAAATTTGGATACATATGTTATAAAAGAGATGACCGAGGAAAAATATAGAAAACTAAGATAAAAGAATTGAAATCTAAGTTAGTTTAATAAAATAGTTAGAAAAAAGTATAAATCGTTAAAGATATGTTTTCAACTTTACAAACCATAAAAAAGAATAATATGTGGGATTATTGTAAAATTATTGTATGATTATTTCTAAAAAAAAGTAGAAAACAAAGGTAATTGAAAAATATGTAATATAGCTAGAAATACTGTTCGTACAATAAGAAAATATGTTTAGCACTTTAATAAAAAATTAAAAATAATTGTAAACTTCTCTTCCTTCTCGTCGCCATCTTTGTAGCTCTTTTTTAGAAATTAGTTTCACTTTGAATCATGATGTTTTAAATTTTTATATGATTATTTAATTAGTTTCAATTGTCTCGATTTCGTTAGTAACATTGGACTATTTGATGTATAGATGGATCGGCAATGGATGTACACCGCGAACTGACGGTCAAAAGAGTTTATTGAAGGCGTGCATTATTTTTTGAATGTGGCCAATGCTAACAAGTACAAGGGTTTCATGTGTTGTCCATACAAAAAGTGCAGTAACCAGAAGGAGTATTCATCATCAAGAACTATTCATGCGCACTTGTTTGAGTCTGGATTCATGCCTGGATATAATTGTTGGACCTCGCACGGAGAGCTAGGGGTTACAATGGAAGAAGATGAAGTAGAAGACGAGAATATTTCGGACTAGGCTCATCAATATGGTGGATTTGAAGAAAATCCGGGAGGCGAGGCGGACGGAGCTGTTCAAGATAACGACGCTGTAGATGATCTTGGTCAAATGTTGCGGGACGTAAAGGATGGCTGCGAAAATAAGAAGGAGGTCCAAAAATTGGACCGTATGTTAGCGGACCACAAAACTTCGTTGTACCCAGGTTGCGAACAGGGGCACAAAAAGTTGGGTACGATGCTAGAATTCTTGCAATGGAAGGCCGAAAATGGTGTGAGTGACAAGGCATTTGGCAAGTTATTGAAACTTGTCAAGAACATTCTTCCGGAGGGAAACGAATTGTCCGAAACAACGTACGAAGCTAAGAAGGTGGTATGCCCTCTAGGACTAGAAGTACATAAGATACACGCATGTTCGAACGATTGTATCCTCTATCGTGGTGAGGAGTACGAGAACCTAGAAGCATGCTCGGTTTGTAAAACACTACGATACAAGATTAGACGAGACGATCCAGGTGATGTGGACGGACAACCTTCGAAGAAGAGAGTTCCTGCTAAGGTGATGTGGTATTTCTCTATAATACCACGGCTCAGGCGTTTGTTCAGGAACAAAGAGCATGCTAGCATGATGCGCTGGCACGCAGAAGAACGTCAATAAGACGGGATGCTGAGACACCCCGCCGACGGGTCGCAGTGGCGAAACATCGACAGAACATTTTCAGACTTTGGAGAGAATGCCCGAAACATAAGGTTCGGTTTAAGTACAGATGGCATAAATTCATTTGGAGAGATGAGCAGTGGCCATAGCACTTGGCATGTTACCATGTGTATTTACAACCTCCCCCTTGGCTATGCATGAAGCGAAAATACATCATGATGCCAATTATCATTCAAGGCCCAAAGCAACTTGGTAACGACATTGATGTGTACCTAAGACCATTGGTTGAGGATCTGCTTCTGCTGTGGAACAAAGAAGGTGTCCCTGTGTGGGACGAGGACAAACAGGAGCAATTTAACCTACAAGCGTTGTTGTTATTAGATTGTTTAATACTATTTAAATAGTATTTAAATTGGTTATATTTTAATTATATATCATTATTGAAATGTAATATAAGATTTAAACTATCTAAATTGGTTATATGTTAATTATATATATATATATTAAATGTAATAGCAATTTTAAACTATTTAAATAGGTCATATGTTATTAGATAGTTTAATACTATTTAAATAGTATTTAAATTGGATATATTTTAATTATATATCATTATTGAAATGTAATATAAGATTTAAACTATCTAAATTGGTCATATGTTAATTATATATATATTTTAAACGTAATAGCAATTTTAAACTATTTAAATAGGTCATATGTTATTAGATAGTTTAATACTATTTAAATAGTATTTAAATTGGTTATATTTTAATTATATATCATTATTTAAATGTAATATCAATTTTAAACTATTTAAATAGGTCATATGTTAATTATATGTGATTATTTATATTTAATAATAATTTTAAACTATTTAGATCGGGCATATGTTATTTCAATGTTTCAATCTTTAGTCCTGGTTGTTAAACATAGTCGGGACAAAAAGATATTTTGGAAACAGCGGGAAATTATATTTAGTATCGGTTGGTGGCACCAACCGGGACTGAAGATATCTTTAGTCCCGGTTGATGCCACCAACCGGGACTAAAGATCACGACTATAAATAGCTGTGCGCATCGTCTTCTCCGGATCCACACTTAGCCGTTTCATTATCTCAACGCACGTCCTCCGCCTTTGCCGCCGCCGTTGTCTTGGTCGTCTCCGCCGCCGTACGTCGTTGCCGACCTCACCACGCCAACCGGCCAAGGTTTGTGCTGATCCCTCCTCTGTCATTGTTTGTGTCGTTTCTCTCGATCGCATCCGCGCCCGCAGCCGCCGTCGCCATGCATGCCACCCTGCGCCACCACCGCCGCCACCCCGCGCCACCCGGCTGGCACCCCGCGACACCGCCGCCGCCACCCCGCACCACGGCCTCCCCGCTCACCACACGGCCGCCGCCACCCCGCACCGCGCCACCAGTACGGCCGCTGCCACCCCGCCGCCGCCACACCGCGCCACGGCCGCCGCCACCCCGCCGCCGCACACACGCCACCACGGCCGCCGTCCCCCCGCCGCCGCCACCCCACACCACCACGGCGGCCACCCCGCGCCACCGCCGCCGCGCCAACGATATGTAGAACAATAGAACGAACATGAACGAACGAACGAACGAACGACCGAACGAACGAACGAACGAACGAACGAACGAACGATAGGACGATAGAACGAATGAACGAACGATAGAACGAACGACGAACGATGTTTGAATGAACGAACGAACGAACGAATGAACGATAGAACGAAGGAACGAACGAACAAACAAACGAACGAACGATAGAATGAACGAACGAGGGAACGAACGAACGATAGAACGAACGAACGAATGATAGAATATGGAGGCCGTGTGGGTACCCGGTACCCATATTCTCCACAACCATGTGTATATTTCCTCTGTCTTTATTCATTCATATGTATGTATGGAACAAATTGTATCAATGTGAGCCAACTAAAAGGAGGACTAACTTAATGGTTCAAATAAAATACATTTATTGTAGTAATAGTTCTTTAGATCACCCATATCACACATAGATCACTATAGATCATCCATATCACACGAAACCAATGTCTCTAGTCGAATATGACTGAACGACGGAACGTGACCGAGATATGCAGATATGCATATATGTTTTCAATGCAGATATGCAAGCATGACGTGTAGATTAATCATAGATGTACCAAATTATTTGTAACAGATTAATCATATATGTGTTTTCAATCATAGATGTACCAGATTAATCATAGTTGTGTTTTCAATGTACATTGTTAATGGTATAATGTAACCTCCGTTTTGTTTGCAATAGTTTTCATGTTTTCACGTGGATACACTGAATATAATATTGCATATCTTTTTACATTTTTCAATAGTGATTTAATTTTTTTTCTAATTTTTTTCTAATAGCTGCTAACCGCCGTCGTCGCTCAAGCTGAAGTGGCCCCAATAACTCCAAGCAAAACTAAGGCAAGTTTCATTAATTCCCTGGTGTCTATATATATATATATACATGACATATGCATGTAGGTTGCATGTATAACAATTAATTAACTAGCCATCGTACGTTTTTCTAAACAATGTCAATATATGTATAACAATATACTCTTAGTTGATGTGTACCTCATAATGTTCCTGTTAACAGCAGATTTTCGTAATCGATCCAGAGAGGAAAGAGAAAATCGAAGCAGAGAAGGAGGACCAAGTTGGAGTCAGACCAAGCGTTGTATCGGACTCGGTGAGCGTATCGGACTGGAAGAAGCGTTAGCAGGAAGAGTATATCGGCCGATATGGATTCGATGTGGCTGTTGGCCGATAGAGATAGGAAGTTAATAAAGTTAGTATGGGCTTGGTCTGGGCTCGAGATAAGCTTCAAAGAAGTTGCCAAATAGAGATAAGGCTCGGTTTTAGGCAATTGTATCTTGTAAATTAAGTAGGTTTAGATCTAATCTTTGGCAAGAGTCTGCCGCAAAGATTTGTTTGTTAGTTAGAGATAAGATCGTGTCCTATATGAACCATGTTGTAATCTCGGGTATAAATATCCCGGTAGTTTGTACATAGAAGCTCTCTCAATCAATTCAACACAAATCAGTCTACTTTTGGTGCATCGCTAACCCTCACAAGAGGTTAACTTCCGGCGAGTTCTTGCTTCCCCAGAGCAGAGGTAAGGACTTGTACCCGACGATCTACATCGTCGGGGCTAACGTGTCGCTTTAGACACGTTAAGCCTTGCTGATGTGATCGTCGTCTATCATGTTTTAGCTAATCTCGACGTGGCTTTCTAATTCTATCTCGCCAGCGGTTAACTCGTTTTAGGGTTTATTGCCGACGATGGTCGAATTAGCTTGCTCGTCTAGATTATCTAATGCATCCACCGTCCCCAAAAGCGATCGACGGCTTGATTTTCTTTGTGTTAATTCTCGATCTACACTCTGAGTTGCTATCGACCTTAGTCATGTTTCGAGGTTTAACTCAATCTGTTTTTGATCGTAATTAAGGATAGAACCGTGGTTTCAGCCGATCTTACCTAATGCATGTGATCATTTATATTTTTGCATGTATTCGCCACTTGTGCAAGCAAATCATTAAATATAAATATTTTTATTACAGGGTATCCTTAGGATTTCTTTGTGATTAATATATCTATATTGGCTGATTGGCTTGTATAAGTTTACACTAGAGTATTAGCTAGTGTGTTTATCTTCATGTATCTCTCATCGGCCAATTCCATTAAATTGCCACTAACATATTAACATGGGCCGATGGGAGTAGATCTGTTTACCAACCTTATCATGTTATAATTACAAGTAGGCCGATATAGTTTTGCCCTATCGGCTGGGTCTTGACAATGCGACATCGGTCCATTGGCCGATCGGCCATTGCTCATTAATCTGGTTTGCTTGTTTATCTTGTTGATTGCAGATCAAATCAACTAGCACGCCCTACACGCACCTAGGCAAGCCATTGGACCTGCACTGGAGCTAAGCAGATCTCCCAGGCCGCCGTGAAAACGTGGAACCCGTTTGGTTGCAAGGCGGGTCTAAATTCTACGCCAACACGCTTTTGGCATGCCTGGTGGGACATCAAGAACACAAGTTTTGCAACAACAAGAAGATCGCTGCAGGATGTCGAAGCAGAATGAGATCTCCAAGGAGAGCGTCGTCTCTGTGACCGTCGACCAGCTCAACGAGGAGCAAAAAGCTGAGATGGAGAAGCTGGTCGAACAATTTCAAAACATGTACCTGCAGACGTATTCCAGAACTCGGCAAGGCACTCTTATTCAAAAATCTAAAATGGTGATGCCGAGCCCTAGAGACGGAGCCAGTACGTCGGCGCCGGCACACGACCATACGATCAAGACCGAAGAGTACTCCGCGCCGACGCTACAAGACCGCATCGACTCCGCAGTCCACTCTGCGCTAGTCAACCAGTCGGGGATCCTATTGAATACATTGACCAATACGGTCAAGTCGATCCTAGATGGTTCAATTCACCAGTACAAGCCTCAAGCGCCTATTTTCTTGCCAGAAAATAAGTTCCCTGCTTATCGGACTTTGAGGACCGACCTAAGCACGGCTCCACAGCCGACGGCGCCGATGCCACCTCCATCGGCCCAGCCAGTGCCAACCATGCCGCTGGTCCTGGCCAAGCAAATGGGAGGAAGCCCCTAGCATATCACGGAGGAGCAATTTGCACAATGGACCAAAGGGAAACGACCAGTGGTCGAGCCGATGCAGCAAGTCCCAGTAAAGCCGCCATCGGCCGGACAACCTCAAGTCCCCATGTTCAGCAGCCCTCCGCAACCAGCTGCTTATTACGCATCGCAAGGCTACCAGCAGTATACCGTGGGGCAGTACGACGCACAGAACTTGAATCACCACTACCAACCGTACTCCCCCAGGCAATATCGAGCAGAGGGCCTGCAGCAATCTTACCAGCAAGACCTCCCGCATCAGCCCGCAGGATACTGGGCCGACATGATAGCCGAGGTGATGCGCGATCAGTTCGGCTTGAAGCCCAAGGAGAGTTGTACGGTGTATCGGCACCCGTACCCCGAGGAGTTCGACAGAGTGCCATTGCCAAGCCGATACAAAATCCCGGACTTCTCCAAATTTTCGGGGCAAGACAACGTCTCTACGTACGAGCACGTGAGCCGATTCCTAGCACAGTGTGGGGAGGCGTCGGCCATAGAGGCGTTGAGGGTGAGATTTTTTCCTCCGTCTTTATCAGGGTTAGCATTTACATGGTTTTCCTCGTTACCCTGCAATTCCATCAGAGGATGGATAGATCTAGAAAAGCAGTTTCACAGATACTTTTATAACGGCGTGCAAGAGATGAAACTGTCTGATCTTACCGCCATCAGGCAACAGGTTGATGAATCGGTCCCATAGTACATTCAAAGATTTAGGGACATAAGGAATAGGTGTTACAGCCTCAGCTTGACCGATTCACAGCTGGCCGATTTGGCGTTTTAAGGATTACTGGGCCGATACGAGAGAGGTTCTCCTCTCAGGAATTCAATAGCCTAGCTCAGCTAGCCCAGCGAGTATCGGCCCACGAGCAGCGATTCCAGGAGGCAAAGAAGTTCGCGAAGAAAATCAATACAGTTTATCAGTACGCCTCTGACGAAGATGATGAAGAAGACGCCGATGTCGATCTGGCCGAGTGGGCCCGGATGAAGAAGCCGACAACATGCCAGTGGGCCAAAAAGGGTGACAAAGAGGATAAATACGACTTCGACATCAACAAGGCCGACAAAATATTCGACTTACTCCTGCAAGAGAAGCAGATCTAGCTGCCAGTAGGTCATATATTGCCATCGGCCGAAGAAATCAAGAAGAGAAGGTATTGCAAATGGCCCAACACATATTCCCATCATATCAACGAATGCAAAATCTTCCGACAACAGATCCAATCGGCCATCGAGCAAGGCAGGATTAAGATCGATGATGCCAAGCGACCGATGAAGATAGAAGGACACTCGTTCCCAGTCAACATGGTGTGGGTGGACAGGGCCGACGGCGATGGCCATCGGACCGGCAAGCAACCTCATCAGACCTCCGAGGGCCTGATTAGAAAATATCAGCAAAGGCGGGAGGAACAAGCACAGGATTACGCCGATCAAGACAGCTCCTATGACCCTCATTGGGAGTGCGAATTTTTCCGTTTCTGCTGGAATGAAGGAATGAGGTTGCCATCCATCCAAGAGTGCCCTGCATGTAATGATGTAGAAGACTCCTATCAGGGCAGCTCGAGCAATCAAGTGCATTGGCCAAGCAAGCAGAGAAAGTCTGTACACGAGAGGCTAGGGCCGATGCACCATGATCATCGGACCGAGGACGACGAGCGAGTCTAGAACCCCCAATGGTGCCCAAGCGACGTGTTTAGCAAGACACAAAAACGGCGGGTTCAGAGGCTAAGGAGGAAGGAGCAAATCCAAGAGCAACAGACGACAATAGCCCATCGGCCGGCCAAGACCAAGAAGGAGTGGAGAATAAAATCTGTGGTGGTCAAGGCCGATGAGAGCACCTCCAAATCAGCTCAAGCTCCTGCGTCCGCAAAAGGTAAAGGCGTAGCATCGGCTTCTGTTAATATGGTTTTCATATTGCCAGCGGAGTACAGCGTGCAGACGGCCGATGAAGCCGTAGCCGACGATGAGCAGTCCTCGGCTAAACTACAGTTGTCACCTGATCAAGCCGTGTTTGACAAGCCGGTCGACGCCAGCTACAGGCACCTCCGGCCGTTGTACATCAAAGGATTCGTTAATGGGTGGCCGATGACGAAGATGCTGGTCGATGGCGGCACGGCGGTAAACTTAATGCCGTACACAACCTTCAGGAAGCTTGGAAAAGTACCTAAAGACCTCCTCAAGACCAACATGGTGCTGAAAGACTTTGGTGGCAACACGTCTGAGGCGAAGGGGGTACTAAACGTGGAACTCACCGTAGGCAACAAGACGATACCCACCACCTTCTTCGTCTTCGATGGAAATGGTTCCTACAGCTTGTTGTTGGGACGGGATTGGATCCACGCAAACTGTTGTGTCCCTTCAACAATGCACCAATGCCTTATACAATGGCAAGGGGACCAGGTCGAGATCGTACAGGCCGATCGGTCAGTACACATGGCCAATGCCGATCTCGCAGTTTGGGAGATGGAGAGAATCGACTGCTTATCCAGGCGAGTTTGGGATGCCGATTTCCTCAAAGTAACTGATTGCGATATCGAGACGATTGAAGATCAAGACAAGCAGTTGCTTTAACAAAGATGTGCCATCCACTACCCAAGATAAGCAAGCTAGTCCCTACACAGACGACGCGGTGGATGAGCTAGACGGAAAGTTGGGACAAGGCTTTATGTCGGCCGATCAACTCGAGGAGGTTGATATAGGAACAGGTGATAAGCCTAGGCCGACGTATGTAAGTGCTAACTGTTGATGCAAAAAACACACACTGGCCTGGGAGATCTGCTTAGCTCCAGTGCAGGTCCAAATCTTGGTGAGATGCGGGCGTGCCAGTCAGTTTGATCCTACAACTGACAAGATATACAAATAGCAGATCAGAGAACCGATCGGCCAACATAGCCGATGTAGTAATTCCAGTCGATCCTGATGACAGCATATACAAACGACAGATAAAACAATCGATCGGCCAACATAGCCGATGTAGTACTTCCAGCCGATCCTGATAACAGCCGATAGCGATAGGGTTTTGAGCTATCGGTTATGTGTTCAATGTAGATTCTGACACTTGATGTAAATAATGACAAAGAGACAATCGGCTGATGATAATATGCATTAGATCGGCATTGACTTGATAAAGTGAAACGAAAGTTAGACATACTCGATCGGCTGTAGATATCAATGATACATAATCTAAATCTCAAAATATATTTAAACCAAGTGATTGGGATAGATCGGACAGGGCGCCGAGACAGTATAAATCACTTATGTCTAAAAACATCTCAAGAGAGAGATTATATATATTCATAGCATAGCCGATGAAGTGAATCTAACATAGATCCAATGCCATAAAATCCACAAGATTAGATTAAACAGTGAAACCTTTGTTGTTATTGGCTAAATTCAACTTATATGCAATCCTTATAAGCCGATGTAACGTCCAGATAACTCATCGGCTGAAACCCCGATGAAACCCTTATCGGCAATCAAAAAGCAGGCTAGAGATTCATGATTCTAAGTACGACTTAGTAGGTCAAACTCAACTGATGCAGCACTAAGTATGTGAAGAAACACAGTATCTAGATGATCAAGCCCTTGACTAATTTTCAGGGTGGTAGATGCCTAAGCTAATCTAATCTAGCAAAACGATTTAGTCGATACCGGCAGAAACCCTAAAACGAGAAGCAGCCGATAAAACTAAATCGAGATGCTAATACTAGATTAACAGAAGACATATGATAAATAGCTAGGCAAATATATTATCCAAACCAGAGCAATCCAAGAGGTCGAATGTACTGATGCAGCTTTGAACGACGCCGACGTAGATGATACAATTGCCTGAACCGACGGAACATTGGTCTTACCCCTTCGCCGGAGATCGACAGCCGATGCAGCCCCGCGTCAGGTGCCAAATTCCGCCGGTTGATAAACAAACCGTAACAGAGTAAAAGGTGGCGATGCGCCGAATTGTATTGATCGAGAGTTGATAGATTACAATAACCCCGGGTGTACATATTTATACCCATGGGGAGATACTAGTCCTTGTAGGACAAGAAAGAAACTTTCCTAAAGATAAAAGAAAAACATAAAGTCCTTAAGGGACACTAAATACACTTTCCTAAAGATAAAAGGAAACTAACAAATATTCTAATTAATAGATACAATTGCCTTCTTTGGACTCAATCCGCACGTGGCAATCCTCATGAAGCACACCAACCGAACCCGACAATGATCCAGCCATCTCCTCATCGGAATCGGCTACATCGGCTATCCTTGTCTGATTCTGTTTCAGCCGATGCACACCGTAGCCGATTTGGCTTGCAGCCGATTCATACTCTGTTTCTGTAATTGCTTATCTCCTCCAATCGGCTTCGGCTTTAACTCTGCATGATTTACCAAATTTCGTCGTTAACACTAACCTGCCAAGGGAATACAAAAGTAATTTGATAAATCTTTTGATAGAATTCATAGACTGTTTTGCATGGGAATATCATGAGATGCCAGGGTTAAGCCGATCGATCGTAGAACATCGGTTACCTATCAAACCAGGCTATCGGCCGTTTAAGCAAGCTCCTAGGAGATTTAAGGCCGACATGCATGAAGCTATTAAAGCAGAGATAACTAGACTTTACGATGCCAATTTCATTAGACCCTGCCGATATGCAGAGTGGGTTTCCAACATAGTTTCGGTGTTGAAGAAAAACGGCAAGCTTAGGGTATGTATTGACTTCAGAGACTTGAATAAGGCAACGCCAAAGGATGAGTACCCTATGCCGTTGGCCGATCTGCTGGTAGATGCCGCATCTGGACACAAGATTATCAGTTTCATGGATGAGAACGCACGTTACAACCAGATTTTCATGGCCGATGAAGATATTCACAAAACAGCTTTCTGGTGCCCGGGGGCAATCGGCCTATATGAATGGGTTGTCATGACCTTCTGTTTAAAACATGCTAGAGCTACTTATCAGAGAGCTATGAATTATATTTTTCATGATCTTATCGGCTCACTGATTGAGGTTTACATCGATGACGTCGTCGTGAAGTCCAAAGAGTACGATACGCACTTGACCGATTTACGCAAGGTACTAGAAAGAGCAAGGAAATATGGTTTAAAGATGAACCCTAACAAATGTGCCTTTGGCGTATCGGCCGGTCAGTTTTTAGGTTTCTTGGTCCATGAGAGGGGAATTGAGATTACACAGAAGAACATTGATGCTATTAAAAATATCAAGCCTCCAACCAACAAGACCAAGTTACAATCTCTGCTCGGCAAAATCAACTTCGTCCGACGTTTTATATCAAACCTATCGGGCAGGATAGAGCCATTCACTCCATTGTTGAAGATAAAGGACGATCAAGAGTTTGTATGGGGTGATAAGCAACAAAAAGCGTTGGACGATATCAAGGAGTATTTAACTTCCCCTCCAGTTCTAATCCCTTCGTGCAAAGGGGTTCCATTCAGGCTGTACCTATCGGCCGATGAGAAATCCATCGGCTCAGTTTTAGTTCAAGATATTGATGGCAAAGAGAGAGCTATCTTTTATCTCAGTAGGAGGTTGTTAGATGCCGAAACAAGGTATACGCCAGTGGAGAAGTTATGTTTATGCTTGTATTTTTCATGTACTAAGTTGAGGCATTATTTACTTTCCAATGAATGCATTGTGGTGAGTAAGGCCGATATGATGAAATACATGCTATCGGCCCCTGTTTTAAAAGGGAGAATTGGGAAGTGAATTTTTGGCTTAACAGAGTTTGACCTCAGATATGAATCGGCCAAAGCAATCAAAGGACAAGCCCTGGCCGATTTCATTGTTCAACACAGGGATGATTCAATTGCATATGCAGACATTGTGCCATGGACAATGTATTTTGATGGATCCGTCTACAGGCATGGATGCGGTATCGGCCTGGTCATCATATCCCCTCGGGGGGCAAGCTTCGAGTTCGCTTTTACCATCAAGCCTTATTACACTAACAATCAAGCAGAGTATGAAGCGGTGCTTAAAGGTTTGCATTTGCTACAAGAGGTCGAGGCCGATTCCGTAGAGATCATTGGCGATTCACAGCTAGTAATCAATCAACTTTCTGGGGAGTATGAATGGAAGAATGATATTTTCAGAGTTTACAATGAGGAGTGCAAGGAGTTGCTACAAGTCTTCAAGATTGTGACGATGAGGCATATACCCAGGAAGCAGAACTTCGAGGCCAATGATTTAGCTCAGGGGGCATCGGGATACAGGCCGATGGCTAAGGATGTTCAGATTCAAATCGCTGTCGTAGATGTCGACGACTGGAGGTTTGCTATCATTGATTATTTGAAAAATCCTTCCCAGTCGGCGTCACGAAAGATGAAATACAAAGTCTTGCAGTATGTCCTGTTAGATGATGATCTCTATTACCGGACGATTGATGGTGTCTTGCTCAAGTGCCTAAGTCTCGAGGAGGCCAAAGTTGTTATGAGTGAGGTACATGAAGGGATTTGCGGAACCCATCAATCGGCCCATAAGATGAGATGGCTTTTGAAGCGCACCGGATATTTTTGGTCGACAATGCTTGAGGACTGTTTCAAATATTACAAAGGATGCCAGGATTGCCAAAAGTTTGGAGCGATTTAGAGAGCGCCAGCATCAGCTATGCATCCAATCATAAAGCCGTGGTCGTTTCGAGGATGGGGTATAAACATGATCGGACAGATCAATCCACCATCAAGTAAAGGGCACAAATATATTTTAGTGTCTACAGACTACTTCACCAAGTGGGTTGAGGCCATCCCTCTTAAGAAGGTTGATTCCAAAGATGCAATTTAGTTGGTTTATGGACATGAAGCTGTGCTGCCATGGGAAACTAACATCGGCTCAAGAAGGATTGCCTTGCAAGACGACTTGACGGCCGATGAATACCACAATCTTATGGTTGATGAGTTAGATGATTTGGCACATGTTCGGTTGCGGGCCCTGGAGAAAATCAAGCGAGATAAAGATAGAGTGGCTCGTCATTATAACAAAAAGGTTGTTGCCGAGTCATTTGAAGAAGGGGATCTTGTTTGGAAATTGATAATGCCGATTGGTTCCAGAGATAATAAATTCGGCAAGTGGTGACCTAATTGGGAAGGTCCTTTTCAGATCCATCGATGTGTTCCTCACAATGCCTATCTGCTCAAAGGATTAGATGGTGAAATTTATGGTCGAGCTCTTAATGACAAATACTTAAAGAAATATTATCCTAGCGTCTGGATCGATTCATGATCGGCTTGCCAGCCGATTTATGGTGATAGCCGATGTGGTGTACATCGTCTTTAGATGGCCGATATATACTATCACCCTTAGTTCAAATTTTACAACATGAGCCCTCATCTTCCAAAATTTGGGGGGCATATATATATACAAGCACGAAATTCTTCAGGGAAATTCTTCAAGTTTATCAGTCAAATTCGTTCAAGTCAAATTCGGCTGATTAGCCGATGAGACTCATGTTAATCAACACAAGAGTTTATCAGTTTACAAGAAAAACATATAATATAGTACATCAGCTTATGAATTTTTCGATAGCTGCTATGGCCTTGCGGCGGATTTGATCAATATCCTCTATTGCTTGGGCGTCATCGGCTGCTGACCCTAGGATTGGTTTCAAGGATTTGCTCAGGGTTGCCAGGTATTTGGCCGATGCCTTCAGCTTCGCCGTCTGGTCTTCTATGGCCTTCGGTGATACAGCTATCCCAGCCTCGACTTCTTGGATTTCTTTGCGAGTTGCTTCCAGCTTTGACACGAGGTCTGCTTCGAGGCGGTGAAGTTCTTCAAGCCTGTTTTTCAGGATAATCGGCTCGACGGCCAGCTCGTCCAACCTGGTTTTGTCAGAATTGACTGAGCTTTGCTGGCGGTCAAGGCCGATTCCAAGCTTTCTCGTTCACGCCTCTCTGCGATTCTTTCTTTAGCCTTGTGGAGTTTGAATTGGTATTGTTCCAAGAAGATGGCCGGTGTTAAGATCTCCATCAGGTTTTCAGGTAACTGGTCCTGAATTTCTTGCACCCTGCTCCTGATGGGGTTGTAGTTCTCCACCAGGGTTTCCAACGAGGACTCCAACCGATTGACGATGTCGGACAGCCAGTTTTTCAAATCTTCAGAGATTGACGTCTTGGCTGTGCTGGGTGGCTCCTTGTCCTCATCGTCGAAAAATTGGCCGATATCAAAAGAGAACATATCGGCTAAGCTCTGCAAGCGTTAAGATAGGGCATGGTTAACCCAGTCAAATGAAATCGGCAAGGGATTCGAAGCGATCTGATTTACCTGTGACTGGACATCGGCTGTGTCCGCATCGGCCTCCTTTTGTTGTTCTGAAACGGTGGGCGAAGGAGTAGGCCGATGTGGTGCGGGTGATGGAGCTCGCGGCTGAAGAGAAGTAAGAAAGGACGATCAGATCCATGTCAGCAAAAGAATAACAAAAAAAGGGATCAACTCTTACCGAGGCAATCGGAGAGGGTGGTGGAGAAGGAGAAGGTGTCCTCAATCGGGCCTTGGCTCGCTCGCGCCTCTGCATGGTGGCCTTTTTAGTCCTGGGCTACGGGACCAATTGAGTTCTTTCTTTCAACAGAGACGATGCAACAATCTGCAAGGGATCGAGATGTAACATACCAACAGAAGGAGGCTGCATAGATTCAAGAAAAGAAATATGTACCTTGCGGATTGCATGTCTGATCTTCCTTGGTTGAGCAGTATCGGCTTGGTCATCGGTCGGTGGGACTGCGGTGGTCTTGGCCGATGGTTCCTTAGCAACTCCGGTCGATGGGTCTCCTTCTTCGGATAGATCGGTGGCAGCTGCATCGACCTCCTCCTCCATTGTTTGGTCATCCAGAAATTCTTCTACAGAGGGGTCTAATTGAGCAGGATCGGCCTGGTCGGCAGCCTTGGACTTTTTCACAGATTTTTGGGGCTTGTCCCTTGCTGGCGCCTTTCTTTTGGTGGCTTCTTTGGCTATCGGCCCTCGGAGCAGCGATGAGACCTTTGGAGCAGTAAGGCTGATAGCTGATTCCATGACAGAGTTACCCGATGGAGCCAGGACCATTGCATATGATATCTTTTGTCCACTATTGCTCACGGATGGAATCGGACCGTCGGGGACTTGAGGGCCGATATCCTGGATAAGCTCTATTAGATGAAATCTGGCCAATTGATGGAAGATATGAGCAGCCCATTCTTGCCACCATGCTTGGAAGCTGATGTGGATGAAGGCGCTCAGATGCAATCGATCACAATCACCTAGGTTTGGGATTTCAATCTCCAGTGCTTTACTCATGATCAGCGCTGATGAGACTATGCCCCTGCTCTCTAGGAGTCGATGAAAGTATAGGTTGACAGGAAGTTGTCCCAGCCCGCACTGTTTAGAAGCCACCATGGGATTGTAGAATTCATAGGACAGGCTGGTGCTTCTTCCTTGGAATATGCCTATTGGGAGCAGGCATGGGGTGATGCCGATCATAAACGATTCTCGTGACTCCATATCATCATTTACTAGGTCCAAGTGGAGATCATCGGGGAGTTCAAAATCCTGGTCTGAGGTGTAGACGAACATGTCCATCTTAACTGATGGGGGGCCGGTGTAGAATCGGATGAACCATGTGGACATGTCTTCGGCCGATTGATCTGCTCCAGGATAGACAGAGGCCGCTTCTCCAAAAGACATGCACCTTCTGGTTCTGGGATCTTCATGATCGGCGTACTTTGATGGGAAGCAGGAGTCTGATAATGGAGGCCGATCGGCTATGGTGTTGGTATGGATAGTTAACCAAAGTTGGATAAACCACCATGGTCCTCCATGTGCTACGGTTTGCTTCAGCATCAAATCTTGAGTGGCAGAATGAAGCAGCCGATAGACAGCTCCCAGGAGATATCGACCAAGGGGGATTTGTTTCTTATCAACCAGAGCTTGAGCCAGGTGTTGGCAATTCAGGGTAGGGCCGCAGGTTGATCCACATAAAACAAATCTTTCCAACCATAAGGTCAGAAAGGCCACATGCTCTCTCTTTGAGACAGATCCTTGTTCCATATGCTCGGAAATATACCCAGACCAGCCTCCAATCTTCTTGGTTTCAACTTATGGCTGCTGTTTGTTAGGAGGTTGAAGGGATTGATCTCAGAGTCGATATCTTGTCCTGTCAGTATCTTGACATCAATTAATGTTGGGGTCATCGGACCTTGCCGGAATAGGAAGGCATTCAAGGTACTAGACCAGAAATAAGTAACCGCTGACATGAGTGGTTCGTTCTTTTTGGTATCGGCCAGAGACAGAGTGATGCATTGGCTGATTCCTATTTCGTCCCAGTGAACCTGCTTGGTTGCAGCAATCCTCTTGTGCCAGGTTCTGTAGCCATTGAGCTTTGACGGCCAGGATTTGAAGGTGTGCTTCCAAGAAGAAACATTGGGTTTGGCTTGTTTGAAAGGAACTCTGTTTGTCTCCGCGTTTATCAGCCAAGTTGGGTCGTGATTGCCCATGGGGCCTAACAGGAATCGGTGTGATTTGTCGTTGGTGGGGATCAAGATTTGGTTTTTGAAGACCTATGACATAAGAACAACGATGAAGAGTGAGAGTCGGGGGGCAAGAGCAGGAACCCTAATTCGAAGAACTCGGAGAGAAAATGAAAATGTGAATTTAGAAGGGATTGACTTACCACGGGGATCTCGGAAGCGTAGAACAGCGCGGAAGCCATTGTTGTTGTCGAAGAGGTCATTGTTGAAGGGGTTGATGCCGATGGTACGCCGAGGTTTCGCTGGAGTTGAAGAGCGCGAGTGGTTAACAAATCGGTGGCGGAGGGTTGCGAATCTGGATCTGCGTAGTTTTCAGACAAACCCTAGTGAAGAAGTCGATGGGTTCCTCGGAGCTAATTCCGCCACATTATATAATGAAGCGGAATTGGGGGGCATGTGTTAACAGTAGATTTTCGTAATCGATCGAGAGAGGAAAGAGAAAACCGAAGCAGAGAAGGAGGACCAAGTTGGAGTCGGACCAAGCGTTGTATCGGACTCGGTGAGCGTATCGGACTGGAAGAAGCGTTAGCAGGAAGAGTATATCGGCCGATATGGATTCGATGTGGCTGTTGGCCGATAGAGATAGGAAGTTAATAAAGTTAGTATGGGCTTGGTCTGGGCTCGAGATAAGCTTCAAAGAAGTTGCCAAATAGAGATAAGGCTCGGTTTTAGGCAATTGTATCTTGTAAATTAAGTAGGTTTAGATCTAATCTTTGGCAAGAGTCTGCCGCAAAGATTTGTTTGTTAGTTAGAGATAAGATCGTGTCCTATATGGACCATGTTGTAATCTCGGGTATAAATATCCCTGTAGTTTGTACATAGAAGCTCTCTCAATCAATTCAACACAAATCAATCTACTTTTGGTGCATCGCTAACCCTCGCAAGAGGTTAACTTCCGGCGAGTTCTTGCTTCCCCAGAGCAGAGGTAAGAACTCGTACCCGACGATCTACATCGTCGGGGCTAACGTGTCGCTTTAGACACGTTAAGCCTTGGCGATGTGATCGTCGTCTATCATGTTTTAGCTAATCTCGACGTGGCTTTCTAATTCTATCTCGCCAGCGGTTAACTCGTTTTAGGGTTTATTGCCGACGATGGTCGAATTAGCTTGCTCGTCTAGATTATCTAATGCATCCACCATCCCCAAAAGCAATCGACGGCTTGATTTTCTTTGTGTTAATTCTCGATCTACACTCTGAGTTGCTATCGATCTTAGTCGTGTTTCGAGGTTTAACTCAAAGCCTGTTTTTGATCGTAATTAAGGATAGAATCGGGGTTTCAGCTGGTCTTACCTAATGCATGTGATCATTTATATTTTTGCATGTATTCGCTACTTGTGCAAGCAAATCATTAAATATAAATATATTTATTACAGGGTATCCTTAGGATTTCTTTGTGATTAATATATCTATATTGGCCGATTGGCTTGTATAAGTTTACACTAGAGTATTAGCTAGTGTGTTTATCTTCATGTATCTCTCATCGGCCGATTCCATTAAATTGCCACTAACATATTAACATGGGCCGATGGGAGTAGATCTGTTTACCAACCTTATTATGTTATAATTACAAGTAGGCCGATATAGTTTTGCCCTATCGGCTGGGTCTTGACAATGCGACATCGGCCCATTGGCCGATCGGCCATTGCTCACTAATCTGGTTTGCTTGTTTATCTTATTGATTGGAGATCAAATCAACTGGCACGCCCTACACGCACCTAGACAAGCCATTGGACCTGCACTAGAGCTAAATAGATCTCCCAGGCCGTCGTGGAAACGTGGAACCCGTTTGGTTGCAAGGCGGGTCTAAATTCTACGCCAACAGTTACGAACAGATGGCAGATCGCGATGATGAACAGATCCTCATGGACGAGATCGCAGAGGGCAGTAGCCAATATTGGGCGGATGAGGAGCTAGAGGACCCCAACCAATACCTCAACGAGGAGGGAAACGAGGGCACAAACCAAGAGGAAAATGTAAGGCAACCGGCCGTTGGAGAGAAGAGGGCACGCGGACAACGTGGTGCCGCGAGGAAGCTAGAGGGCAGGCACATTATTAGTGAAGTGGCCCCAGACGGCGAACCAGTTGTCCCAGACGGTATACTACGGAAGTTTGTGGGACATAGTGGTTGGGTCGTGAAGAATCACGTGCCTATTAGCATAGTGTACTGGCGTCAATCAAGGTCAGCAGAGGATGATGAAAGTTATCTTCCAAATACGGATAAAGCTATGCTGTGGACCACCATGCTCGAGACCTTCACGGTCCCTTAGGCAGATCAACCAAGATTGAAAGAATGGACGATGAAGAAAATGGCTGAACAGTTCTAGAAGTACAAGTCAGCTCTGTACAAGAAATACGTCGTGAAGGGTCTGACACCTGATTTCGACAAATTGACCAAGCTGAGGGATCATTGGGATGCGTTTGTCGCATACAAGACTTTTGAGCACGGGCAAACACAAATAGCAAAGAATAAAGCCAATGCCGCTAAGAAGCAGTACCATCACCGGCTAGGGTCAGGTGGCTATAAGAAGGCAATCCCCAAGTGGGATAAACTGGAAGCCAGGTTGATAGAAAAGGGTATTGAGCCGGCCACAACGAACTGGCCTGAATGTTCCAGAAATTGGTACTATGATCATGGTGGAACGCTCGATCCCACTGATGGCTCCCTTGTATTCGGCGATGTGATCCATGAAGCAGCTAGCCAACTTACGGAAGCAGTGGAGGTGTCTGCTCAGGGAACATTCCATCCTGATAGAGAGAAGGACAAGCTTACACTCGCACTACAGAATCCCGAGCATCCAGGACGAACACGAGGAAAAGGCGTGGTTTCTTGGAAATACGGATTTCAAGAGGACAACCACACTTACAAGAGTCGGATGAGGAGCAAGAGGGATACCGAGGCAAAATTAAGATATCTCGAGGAGAGGGCCGCCCTGCAGGACATACGGATGCAAGAGGAGGTCGAACGACGGGTGGACCAACGCCTGGCGGAACGACAGAGCCAGCAGACGGTGCAGCCATATGCCCCTCCAATCTTGGTGAGCCCCTCAGCCAATCGCAGTAGCTGTGCTTCTACAGGGCAAGTAGGAGAATAGGGCATAGAAGGTGCAGCAGGGCTAGCTCACGACAACCCATCGTACCCCGTAGATGAAATCACGCGGCGGACACCTTGTGAGCTACACAGTCCCTTCAAGAACATATCACTCAAGGTATGCTCGTAGTTTTATGATATATGTCTTGTAAATTCCAAAACTGGTGGTGCATGCATCTGTTAATTACTAAGTAACCTTGATTCTCGTGAAGGTGGTGTCGGGCATGGCCATACTAGTCGACCCTTCAGGGACATATCAGTGCAGACCGATTCCACCTGGGTACTCAAAGGTCGAGGTTGAATTGGTGGAACGAGGGTTCGACGATCTCGAGCTGGACATCCCTAAACGAGATTGGGAGATGAAACTAGGAGACACAGCCCACGCCATTATACTATGGTGCAAGCGGTACATCGTGTTTCCCGGGCGAGCAACGATGTCTTCTCCTTCGTCTCCTCCGCCTGCACCCTCTCCTTCGCTTGCACCGGCTCCTTCGCCTGCACCGTCTCCTCCGCCTGCACCGGCTCCTTCACCGCAGTCTCCTCCGTCTGCAACCTCTCCTTTGCCTGCAGCGGCTCCTCCGCCTGCACCGTCGTCGTCTGCTCCGCCTTCACGACCTAAAAAGTCGTGCCCACTTTGTCCCGCGCCGTCAAAGTCCACACCACAAAGAAAGAAGCCAAGACTTGACGAGCCAAAACTCCCCGCTCTCAAGAAAAGGGCGTACGACCGCACTCCTGAGGAGAATGAGGAGGTCATACGAGCAGAAGTGAAGGCGTTCTTCGAGGCACGGAAACCACCAAAGAAGATTCCTATAGATCCGGCTGCTAAGAAGTTCTTTCAGAAGATGAGCGAACCGGTCAAGAGGTCTTTACTTTCGGATTATGACTGGTCGGTGACAAAGTCGTATAAGAAACAAAGAGGAAAGGCCAAAGAAGTGCCTCAGCTCGAAAAGCAACCAAAACAATCGGTTGAGCCGTTGCTACCACCCGGTGAAGAGGAGCTGAGGCAATGGATGAAAGAGACGGGTCTGAACAGGGCGCAACTGGTGGGAGACGCACCAATAACCATTTCGACAGAAGCCAATTTGAAATACAAATTTAAACTCGGTGAACCACTTGTCAAGCCTGGTCAGGTGAACACTCTCTCTACACAAATGCACCGATTCCATCAATGGTATATGGAACTTTCATCCAAAGGTAGAATGATGGTTGGAGCGAGGATAAGAAACACAGATTACTATCAAGGAGATGATGTTCTGTGGATCAACTTCGAGAATGTATTCGATGTATACCAACTAGACGCTCTCGACTTCTCCATTCTCAGCTACTGGGTTTTGTAAGTATCATTTTAGCAAACTTTATTTTGTTCCTTAGCTCCTTCTATCTACCATTCAATGGTTACACTGTGCCGATAAGACTAATGCAAATTCCTTTATCTTTTGTAGAATGGAGATTCAATCGTGCCGTAAGCAGGGGATTTACAATATTGGATTCATGGACCCCCACAAAGTCAATGACGTAATGATACGGGACTTTGAGAAAGATACAGAGGACAATATTATTCATTTTCTGGTGCAGCAGCATTATAAGACCTACATACTATTGCCCTACAACACAGAGTGAGTTTTAACTGTCTTTCGAATTTGTACCAACTTCCTCCTCGTACTCATACCGTCACATATATATCGTCTGACGCAATTTGCAGATTTCACTGGGTCCTTTTCCTCTTCGACCTTGAACTATGCAAAGTCCATGTCTATGACTCAATGGATAAACCAAAGTCTACTTTTACCAAGATTTTTGAAGTGATAGACAGGTAATGCCATCTATTTAATTATCATTAATTATGAACACAGCTATTGGTACTATGCAGATCTCCGATATTTAATCATAGCTTCCAACTGTACATAGGGCATGGGCAAAGTTCCGTACATTGGTCCGCAGGGTTTGGAAAGAAAAACTTGGTAGGAGGTTTAATTTTCCGGTGAGTACATGCTCCAAAACATATTGAATCATTAATTGGTTCTAGAAAAAATTAGTACATTAAATCTCTCGTCGTTTCTCCTTAAGTGTGCAAAACAGGAGCAGGGGAATAACTTGTGCGGCTACTATGTCTCCGAATATACACCCGCACTTGTACACCAAATCAACAGTGACAAGGATCTGGAAGCTTGTAAAAATTATTCATACATTATGTCTCGATTTCTTATTGACTTCATATACTTATATCTCAATTTTTTTTTCAAATGATAGATTATTTACATGAGGGAAAAACTATCCAACGAAGAATTTATCAAGGCTGTTAAGAACAACTGATGGGATTTATCAATGAACAAATAATTGATACCGCGGGAGAACTCCACTACGATGGAAGATCTATTGATCATCATCCCCATGGATATGACACAGGCCTGGGGGTATCAAGACTAAAGGGACGGGCGGCCCCGTGCGCCCACGTGGCGCGTCCCCCGGAGGGGTCGGGCCCGAGGGTGACGTGGCGCTGCCCTCCCCATTTCCCCCGAGGGTCGAGCCGCTCCCAGACCTTCCCCGAGGCTTGGGTCGCCTCGACCCCCTCGGCGCTGGTGCCACATGTGCGGGGTTAGGTGAGCGTGACCAGAACTCACCTAACCGCATTAATGGCGACTCAGGCGAACGCACCATGCTGCATTTAATGCGGCATGGCGCATGCGTGGCCAGTCTGCGACCGGTCGCGATGAATGATCAGTCGTAGACTGGCCAGATCACGGGTGAGACGGTGGCCGAGTACCCGCACGTAACCCGCGCGTTAGGCGGCATGCGGCACGCCTTGCCTCGTCCCATCAGAATGATGAGAGTTTTTTGCCTCTCATCCCTCAGCCGGAGTTGGTATGTTAGCTCCGGTCAGATGGTTTCCGTTTCTCGATGCGGAAGGAACATGGAAGTCTTTCTCCATTTAATGGAGCTTGACACGGGAGCTTGACACGGGCGTCCGCGGCGTCAGTCGCCTGACCAAGCGAAGGCCTTGCTGCAGCGTCTGTGCAAGTGGCTTCCGAGTCAAGCAACAAGACAGCCATTAAATGTAAATGAATGTTTTCCTTCTAACTTAGGCAGCTTGTGGCCCATGTGGTAGCCCCTTGACATATAAAAGGAGGCCCAGGCCTGAGTGGAAGGGAGGAGACAGATAGACAAGGGAGAAAGAGGGATCAAAGACTTGTATTCCCTGTTTCCTCATTCGCATACCCACAGAGCACAAGAGTAGGGTGTTACGCTTCCCAGCGGCCCGAACCTGTATAAATGCTTGTGTCCCCGTTCCTCTCTCTCTCTTGAGTGATCAAGGAGAAGACGGATTTCACCCTGCATCCCTAGTCAGACTGGCAAAGGGGGGCCCTCTCTGTCCCCCGTTGAGGAGCTAACGCTCCGTCAGCTGGCATGCCAGGTAGGGGGCGCTTGTGCGTTTTCCTGACTCCACTCTCTCTTTCGTGTGTGCCAAGTCTCGCCGAGTAAGTCCTATGGCTGAAGAGGTGGTGGCGTTCACCCCTACTCCGAGCACTAGCGACGTGGATGGGGAGCCGAATCCTCATCACCAAGCGCGCGCTCCATCGCCTCCCTCCCGCTGAAGTCCTAGGCGGGAGAAGGCGCTTGAAGAACCGGAGGGATCCGCGACCTCGCCGCTGGCGGGTGGCGAAGAGAGACGACGCGGCGGAGTACGTTGCCGCCTCACTTACGGTGACGGCGGCATGCCTAGGGCGCGCTCTAGGCCGCGGGAGTGCTCCTGCGCCACCCGCCTGTCGTCCCTGATCCGGAGACTCCGGTCCAGCGCTGGTTGGACAACGTGGCCGACTTGGTCATGACGGCGTAGCAGCACCTAGACACCGACGGGCGGTCATCCACCGCCAGGATGTCTGGCGCTGCCACTGCCGGCTCTTCATCATCAAGACGAAGGGCTCGACGAGCGACGGCCAATACCTGCCGCTCGTCCGCAACCCCCTCGTTGACGCCCTCGGCCAGCCGCGGGCATCACGAGAGCATGCATGGGGGGCCAGATGCCCAACTCGATATCGAGCGCAGGCGCGATGAGTGTCACGCCTCCCATGCGGGGGAAGCCGTCTCCTCCTTTGGAGCGCCGTCCCACCCTGGTCATGGGGGCAGCCCCCCGGGTCCCCAGTCGGTAGTGCCGGCTGTCGAGCCTTCGTGGCGAGTCTTCGGAATGTCTGATGGCCCCCGAGGTTCCGGCCCAGCATCACCGAGAAATATGACGGCAGCGTCAACCCCGCTGAGTTCCTCCAGATCTATACGACTGGGATAGAGGCCGCGAGGGGTGACGACAGGGTCATGGCGAATTTCTTCCCCATGGCCTTGAAGGGCCAGGCGCGGGGTTGGCTTAAGAACCTCGCACCTGCGTCGGTCCACTCCTGGGAGAATTTGTGCCAACAGTTCATCACGAACTTCTAAGGCACATATCCACGCCCAGGCGAAGAGGCGGACCTGCATGCGGTGCAGCGGAGGGATGACGAGTTTCTCCGCTCGTACATCCAGCGGTTCTGCCAAGTCCGCAACACCATCCCCTGCATCCCTGCACATGCGGCCATCTACGCATTCAGGGAGGGCGTGCGTCACAACCGCATGCTCGAAAAGATAGCCTCCATAGAGCCCCAGACCACCGCGCAGCTCTTTGAGCTTGCGGACCGCGTGGCTCGGAAGGAGGAGGCCTGGACCTAGAACTCCTCCGGCTCTGGGCGGTGGGAAAGGAGGAAGAGGAGGTTGGCCCGTTCCGATGACAAGGGTCACATCCTCGCCGTCGAGGGCACCTCACGGGCCCCACGCAAGGGGAGGGCCGTGCGTGACAAAGTGAAGGAAGCCGGTGCTCCCAGCAGAGAGCGCCCGACAGGCAAGTGGTGAACGGTGCACAACACCTCCCTCCACAACCTCGCTGACTGCCACACGCTCAAGAACTTGGCTGAGCGGATGAGGAAGTGGGAGGAGGAGAAGAGGCAGGAACGCCGCGAGGGCAAGACCCCGGTGACCTCCACCGGCAACCGGCGAAATGAGGCCAAGCAGAAGGCCCCCGCCGAGAATGTTGACGATGACGATGAAGACCTGGGTTTCCAGGAGCCCGAGGCCATCATCGCCATCATTGATGGGGGAGCGTGCGCTCACGCTTCCTGTTGCGGCTTCAAGGCCATGAAGCGAGAGCTTCTGGCCGTTATCCCCACCCACGAGGCGATGCGGCGGTTGCGCTGGTTGGAGGTCACCCTCACCTTTGACTAGACCGACCACCCGCCATGCGTTGCCCGGGGAGGGCAGCTCACGATGGTGGTCTCTCCCACCGTCTGCAACATGAAGTTGAGGCGCGTCCTGATAGACGGCGGTGTAGTCCTCAACATTCTGTCCCCCACGGCCTTTGACATCATCAAGGCCCCGGGGATGAAGCTCCGGCCATCTCAGCCAATCATCGGCGTGACGCCGGGGCACACATGGCCGCTAGGTCACATCGACCTCCTGGTCACCTTCGGTGGCCCCACCAACTTCCGCACCGAGTGGCTGGACTTCGATGTGGTGGATCTCAATCTGCCCTACAACGCGATCCTGGGAAGGCCCGCGTTGGTGAAGTTCATGGCGGCCACCCACTATGCCTACCTCCAGATGAAGACGTGCTCGTATGGCGACCTCAAGATCGCACTAGCTTGTATGGAGCAGCATGCGGACAACCTCGCCGCGGTGTCCAAGCCCGCGGGCGGCGACGGGAGGCCCGACGCATCCACCTCGTGCGCCCCGAGGTATTGGATGGCCTCAGGCGACGAGGTCCCCGTGAAGGAGGTCGTGTTGGGCGACGACCCGTCCAAGACCACCAAGATTGGTGGTCTCTTGGATGGCAAATAGGAAGACGTGCTCGTCTCCTTCCTGCAGGCAAACGCTGACGTCTTCATGTGGAGACCGGCGGATATGCTCGGGGTCCCCAGGGAGGTGATCGAGCATCGTCTCATCGTGCGGCCGGACGCAAGGCCCGTCCGGCAGAAGGTGCAGCGACAGGCCCAAGAGCGCCAAGCCTTCATCCGTGAAGAGGTGGCGCGGCTTCTGGTGGCCGGATTCATCCGTGAGGTCATCCATCCAGAGTGGCTCGCCAATCCGGTCGTCGTCCCCAAGGCGAACGGCAAGCTCCGAATATGCATCGACTACACTAACCTCAACAAGACATGTCCTAAGGACCCTTATCCCCTGCCACGCATAGATCAGATTGGTGACTCCACTGCGGGGTGTGACCTTTTGTGCTTTCTAGATGCATACTCAGGGTATCATCAAATTCGTATGGCTAGGGAGGATGAGGAAAATACTGCATTCATTACTCCTGTAGGTACTTACTGTTATACAACCATGCCTTTCGGATTAAAGAATACAAGTCCTACTTTTCAACGTACTACTCGCATTTCTTTGGGTAGTCAGATAGGACGCAATGTTGAGGCATATGTCGATGACTTGGTCGTGAAAACACGCAACCAAGAGACCTTGCTCTCGGATTTGGTGGAGACTTTCGAAAGTCTCCGCTCCACGCGCATGGAACTGAACCCCGAAAAGTGTTTGTTCGGTGTGCCCGCGGGCAAGCTTCTCGGGCATAGAGGCCCGAGGCATAGAGGCCAATCCTGAGAAGATACGAGCGATAGAGCGGATGCACCCCCCCAAGAAGCTTAAGACGTGCAATGTGTCACAGGATGCATGGCAGCCCTAAGCCGATTTATATCGAGGCTGGGACAGAAGGCGCTGCCCCTATTTAAGCTCCTTAAGCGCTCCGAGCCGTTCGCTTAGACAGAGGAGGCTGAGCAAGCCCTCACCCAGTTGAAGGCTTACCTCAGCTCTCCCCTAGTCCTGGTGACCCCGAAGCCCGAAGAATCGTTGCTGCTTTACCTAGCGGCAACCCCGCAGGTAGTTACGCAGCATTGGTTGTGGAGCGCGACGATGAAGATCCTCGGCCCGCACGTCCCTATCCTGTGTTGGAACGACCCGGGGCAAAGAAGGGAGGAGAAGCCCCCGAGCCGAACGGCGGCCTAAGGCCCATAACGACTGGATGTGGCCCTCTGCCCGCTCGTCAGACGATGTCGAGCGCCCCCGACCCCCAGGAAGGCCACGGGGCCACTGGGAGAAGTAGCAGCCCAATGCCCTCCGACCCCAAGGTCGCCGCCACAGAGGCCGAGCGGGCCCGGCAAGGCCCCTCTAGCAATGGGCGCCCTGAGACCAGTGCCCTCTACAAAGAAGCTAGACCCCGCCGAAGGTGCAGCGGGCGATCTACTTTGTTAGTGAGGCACTGCGGGACACCAAAACCCGATACCCTCAAGCCCAGAAAATGCTTTATGCAATTCTGATGGCTTCGAGGAAGCTGCGTCATTACTTCCAAGTGCATCGGGTCACCGTGGTCACGTCCTACCCCCTCGGCCAGATCTTGTGCAACCGAGAAGGCACCGGACGGGCGATGAAGTGGGCGATTGAACTCTCTGAGTTCGATCTACACTTCGAACCACGCCACGCAATCAAGAGTCAGGTCCTCGCCGACTTCATGGCCGAGTGGACCCCTAATCCTGAACCCGACCTTGGGCTCTCCGCCCCCGAGGCCGAGGCAGTACCCTCGCGACAGCATCACGTCACCCATTGGGTGATGCAGTTTGACGGCTCCCTCGCCCTCCAGGACACCGATGCAGGGGTCACCTTGACCTCGCCAAGCGAGGATGTCCTCAGATACTTGGTTCGCCTAGATTTCTAGGCGACCAACAACATGGCGGATTACGAGGGACTCGTTGCGGGACTCAGAGTGGCGGCCGGAATGGGGATACGCTGCCTCCTGGTATTAGGCGACTCTCAATTGGTCATTAACCAGGTCTCTATGGAGTACCGATGCTCCGACCCGCAAATGGAAGCCTACGTTCGCGAGGTGCGACGTATGGAGCGCCATTTTGACGGGTTAGAGCTTCGGCACGTGCCCAGGCGGGACAACGCGCTTGCTGATGAACTCTCAAGGCTCACCTCATCGTGAGCCCCAGCCCCACCGGGCGCCTTTGAAGAAAGGCTTGCCCAACCGTCGGCGCGCCCTGATCCCCCGAGGGACTCGGACGCTGCCACGTCACCCCCGAGGCCCATCGGAGTCCAAGCCTCGGGGCCCAAGGGGGTCGAGCCTGGTCCCCCGAGACAGAGCGCCTGGATGACTGAGATCCAAGCGTTGCTCAAAGATGAGACTTTACCCGAGGATCGCGAAGGGAGTGAGCGCGTCACTCGCAGCTCCAAGGGCTACGTGCTGGTAGAGGGGGCCCTCTACCGGCGCGGAGCCAACAGGGTCCTCCTGAAATGCATCCCTCGAGAGTAAGGCATCGAGCTTCTCGCCGATGTCCACGAAGCTGAGTGCGGAGCCCACTCCGCTTAGCGCACCTTGGTCGGCAAGGCTTTTCGCCAGGGTTTCTATTGATCGACTGCCGAAACTGGAATTTGGCAATAATAAAAGGGGGTAGCGCACGAGACCTAAAAGTGGATAGATGCGGAAGACAAGGATTTAGACAGGTTCAGGCCCTCTCGATGAGAGGTAATACCCTACTCCTGTTTGGGGATTGTATTCGCCGGGTGTATATTGATCTGACGATCTGATAGTGAATATCTCTGTGATCATATTGTGATCCTGTGCCTAGAGGGCTTCCTGTTCACCTTATATAGATTGGGGGGCAGGGTTACAAGAAGAAAAACCTAGCCATATACGGCATCAGTTTCCTAATCTATTATATAGTAGTACTCAATCGGGACTCTAGGCCATGCCATAGAACACAAGACAATATTGTGACCGAGTCCTACTCTATTACATAATATATGGATCTGACCCACCTCCTATCTCTAGTCGAATATGGAGGCCGTGTGGGTACCCGATACCCATATTCTCCACAGTAGCCCCTGAGACTTTCGCAGTCGACGAGATAACTTCACCTCGAACCAAATAAATCCAAAGCCGAGTGCTTTAATCACCTCTGTCATAGTCTCCCGAGTGCTATTACCAAATCAAAAGGCTGTGAAGGGCTGAGAAAATTCAATAAAAAATATACCTAGGTGCATCGACTAGATGCACCTAATTAGGTGTAGCCCCCGACTATGTGTTTAGTTGAACAAACTAAGCATATAGTCAAGAACTTTTAATCATCCCACCCATCCGAGTGGTCTTATATAAATAAATGCTTAGCCAAAGCCAAAAGCATCCTGAAAAATCATATAGCATATAACCTTATTAATAAGGCACGGTACATAATGACCCCGAGTACTGGCATCACATTGTGCACATGCTGCCAAAATAGTCGTGTCTGAGTCCCCTCGATACACACAACTTCACCATCCTCATAAATATATGGCATTTGTGGTATAAAATCTGAGTTAATAAAACCCATAAATAGATTTACCAACCGTCTTCCAAATTGCATCGTACCAACACCTAAAAAGTTGTGTAACTGCTGTATGAAAGGATTTTGAAGGTATTGGGCAATAGAGCACGTGCATATTGCCAAGGCAAATTTGCTTAAGTCCCTAAAGACACGTGACAAGCCACACCTAAGAATACGGGCTGTAGACATATTGGGATCAAGCTCAAAATATGCCGATACCCTTAAAAAATGACGTGTATAGCACGTCTTTTAATAAGTTCCCGAGTGACAAATCTCTCGGCTGATGTTGACCAAGCGCATCTCATCTGACTAGCTTCTGATCCGAGTGGTTATCCCTCATGGGATGCACCGAAGTATATATAATAATTAAATCTTGACTGGCGCAAGTACTCGGATGATGATACTCGTGGGAAATAATGATTGGTCCAGACCTTGAGCGTAGGAGATAAACTCGTGGCCATCAATTCATGTTGCATATATCCAGAATAAGTCCAGATTGAAGGTATGATCCTCGTGATAGAGCTAATAAGCCCTTGAGCATGTTGCTTGTCCTTCTGTCGCAGTCGAGATTATCCATTGGTGGCAACTGATGCAGTCGGTATGGAAGCAAGATCACCAATGTGGAGATGAAATTGCCCATCAGAGGTGACGAAGATATTGGTGATGGAGATGTAGTTGCCCATCAACGGCGATGGTGAAATCCACCAACCATGGAGACGAAGAAAACAATCGGCGACGGCAAACATGACCAGCAGTAATGACGACTGGCGGCAGCAGAGATGGTCGGCTATGATGACGAAGTTTCTGAACAACGATGATGGAGACAAGTAGCCATAGAATTGAGAAGATCAGTCGGCAACAACAGACAAGGTGGCTGGCAGTAAAGACGACGACGCCAATCAATGGCGACGCAATAGGCCAACCTTGAAGGAGACAATACCAGTCGGCGGCGACCATGGCAAGTCGGTGTTGAAGATGAAGACACACATCAGCAGTGACGACGTAGGCCAGCAATGACGGCAAGACCACCAGTCGAAAACGATGGAGATAGCCAGACGATGAAAACGAAAATGCTAATCAGCTGCGGTGTAATAGGCCATCAATTATGACAGACGTAACCGGTGGTGATGATGATCTGCAGCAGGAGAAACAGCCGGTTGTAGAGACAAAGTTGCCCGTCAACAGTGGCAGAATAGATAAGGCCGAAGAGACATGGCAAGATATTGATGAAGATGGCGACGTTGATGTCCCAGTCAAATTTTAGTGTAGACGAAGCCCAAACTCCTGAAGCAAAGAACTTGGTTGACAGTAGTTGACTGAAGATGAAGATAATGCCGATGGTAACATCAATGATAATAATCCATCAAACTGTTGAGAAGATATCGAAGCCCAAGTAGTTTCCTTGACGCTAGCATGTGTGCGGCGAAGATTGATGCAACGCCTCTTGATTTATGATGATGGTGGCACTTGATGTTGTAGCTGTTGAAGATGCTTCACTTGGAGGAAAGTAGATGCTGTTGTCCAACTCGTCGAATCTAAGTTGATTGGTTGATAACTCCAAACTCCCAAACATGTAGATTAAAATTTGAACTTAACACTTGAGAAACTTGGAATAGACTGTAGCATCAACTGAGAGCCAAAGTTGTCGACGAAAATATTGGAGTTGCTGAAGTAGAAAGTCTGCTCTGGAGCGAAGACGAAGCTGATTTCTCCGAAGTTGATTCGTTGGCTGATTAATTGATTGCTTTATCTTGGCATAACGCATGTCGAATTTTGAGTCTTGTATTTGTGTAGCCCCCGACTCTATGATTAGTTGGGACACAACTGAATATAGAGTCAAGAACTGTAGCTTGTCATTGAGTAGCAATTGCTTGAGAGAAAATATGTTTTGAGAATGTCCGAGTAGAAAATCTTGAAGATTGAAACACCACTTGTTGTAGTAGATTAACACGGCGTCGTATTTGGTGGCGCATGCCCACATGTTGAGGCTTTTGGAGACATCGTGGTTGGTGAAGTAACGAAGCTTGTGAAGTAGATGCAATAGAATTTGCCGGTGCCGAAGACAATGAAGATGAGGTCGCTCCACAATGGTGACAGAATTGCACAACTGTGATGACATGGACATGAGTTGACGGCAATAGAGACAAACCGGTGGCGAAGACAAGGTTCCAACAACGATGTCGAAGACGCGTAGTCGTGAAGGAAAAACCACCAGTCGATGGTGGAAAAACCAGTCGTCGATGGAAGAGGCAGAATGATGGCGAAAACAAAGACGTCCATGAGCGGTGACATAATAGGCCAGCCATGTCAACTGTGTAGGCGATGAAGATGCAGACGCCCAACAACGGTGGTGTGACCACCCAACCGTATAGGTGGAGACACTAGTCGACGGTGGCGAAGGCAAGCCGGCGATGAAAACGTAGGCACACAACAACGGTGGTGTGACCAACCAACCATGTAGGCAGAGACACCAGTCGGCGGCGGCGAAGGCAAGCCGACGATAAAAACGTAGACGTCCAACAACGGTGGTGTGACCAACCAACCGTGTAGGCGGAGACACCAGTCAACGGCGGCGAAGGTAGGCCGACGATGAAGACGAAGACACCCAACAACGGTGGTGCGACCAACCAACCATGTAGGCGAAGACACCAGTCGACGGCGGCGAAGGCAGGCTGACGATGAAGACGAAGACGCCCAACAACGGTGGTGTGACCAACCAACTGTGTAGGCGGAGACACCAGTCGGCGGCGGCGAAGAAGACGAAGACGCCCAACAACGATGGTGTGACCAACCAACCATGTAGACGAAGACACCAGTCGACGGCCTGTCAGCGGCGGCAAAGGCAGGCCGACGATGAAGACGTAGACGCCCAACAACGGTGATGTGACCAACCAACCGTGTAGGCGGAGACACCAGTCGGCGGCGGCGAAGGCGGGCCGACAATGAAGACGAAGACGCCCAACAACGGTGGTGTGACTAACCAACCATGTAGGCGGAGACACCAGTCGACGGCGGCGAAGGCAGGCCGACGATGAAGACGAAGACGCCCAACATCGGTGGTGTGACCAACCAACCGTGTAGGCGAAGACACCAGTCGACAGCCTGTCGGCGGCGGCGAAGGCAGGCCGACGATGAAGACGAAGATGCGCAACAATGGTGGTGTGACCAACCAACCGTGTAGGCGAAGACACCAGTCGACGACCTGTCGACGGCGGCAAAGGCAGACCAACGATGAAGACGTAGACGCCCAACAACGGTGATGTGACCAACCAACCGTGTAGGCGAAGACACTAGTCAGCGGCGGCAAAGGCAGGGCGACGATGATGTTCTGACTGATCCATTCCCAAAGCATAGGAGATAAGCTTATAGCCATGAATCCCTACTATGCATATCTGGATCTTGTTGGTATTTGCACCGGTGACGGCAGAGGTGGCCGATGTGGGAACAAGATCATCCGTCAATGCCGACGAATAGCAAACTCTTTCAAGTGTCTAGCCCTGGCTTTTATTGATGGTCATGGAATAGCAAACTCGAACAGCAAATTGTCTTCTCTGCAACATAAATGGCCACTTAACATTTGGAGTATTAGTGCAATTCTAGGGATATATACATTTTCACCAATTTTAGAACCAATTAATATGACACATTCTAAAAGACGTTCACGAAGTCGAGTAATCAGCAAACTAGTACCATTACAAAGGCCTATTGATTGATTTAAATTTCGAAGAAGCATTACCGTCACACCCTCTTTTAGTACAAGTCTATGTGTAGGGAAAGTGTTCGCATCAATGGAGTTTAGAAATTCCATGGGATATAATAGATCGAAATCTGGTATCTGCTCAGAAAATTTTGAGATTGTATCCCAACTAAGGTACTATTTTTTATCACTAGGAACCAAGCTCACAACATAATCATTTATTTCATCAACAATCGAGTTGTTAGGGCACACAATTGCATGTCAAGCTAAATAGCTAGGGTCTTTAAAACATGCTAAGAAATCAGGATAGACCTTTGTAATGACCGCAGCTATTTTATCACCATATGTCCTGATAAGTAAATCATGTGGTATCTTGATCCAGGTAGGTTGACTTTCACCATCCCTCCTGCTTGTAGGCAAATTACCATCACCAACAACCAAAAGCCATTTACCAAAGCCATCAAGCTCATCTCTTTGCGTGCTTGGAAGGGAAGGGTTAAGTAACCTCATGTTAATATTCAGCCTAAGCATTGAAACATGTTTCCAGAGCTTCGAGTTCATAATTGATGCGTCAATAATCGCTGTTCGTGAACCCTTAGGCACGATAGGTAGGATCTACCTAAACTCACCACCCAACACATCTAGTACACCACTGAAAGGAACAATTTCATTTGTAGGGCATGTTTTAAACAGAATGTCACGGAGTGTACGATTTAACGCCTCAAAACAATGCCTATGTGTCATGGGAGCCTCATCTAGCTCTGTGTTTTGCAAAAGCTCAGCAAGCATTGTTCCTCTCTTTACATTGCATAAGCTACTTTCGTTAATATCGACAGGTATTTTGAACCTTGAATGAGCAATTCTGCCTTTCGGCAAAAGCAAAGAAGCAGCACCAGAAGAAGCAACAACAAGAACAATTTTGTTTTCAGATCTTATTTTTGGAATGCTTGCATTCCATAAAAACATCTTACTAGTACCATCATGACCACTAACAAAGAAGAATCTAGGTTTATCAGAAGCAACATGGGTGATGATTGCATCAAAAATTATTTTCTGATCATCATTAAGCTGTGCAATCAAAGAGTTCACATGCATAGACATCATTAATGGATCAAATGATAGTTCTTCAATAAGCCTATTACCCAAAGGTACTTGTGGAGAAAATGTTAGAAGAGGCATGTTATAATCTCTATGTTGCCACCACTATTTCCAAATATTGTGGTTAGTTCATGTATCAACAAAGTAAGAAGATGTTCATGTGGAATGATGCAATGTGGATTATCAAGTGTCTTTTTTAATCTTAGATGAATGTCATCTGTCATATGCAACCAATACTTGTCAAACAAAAAAGCACAACTGTCACAAAAAGTTGTCTCAGCTGATATGCAGATGCAGTTTGAATTGCTTCATCAAACAAAACGTGCTACTCATTGTCTCCCTCAAGGATACCTCGTGCCTCACAAGCCTCTCTATATGTTTCGTATTCAACGTCATTGTAAGTTCGCATGTCAGAATAACTCTATGCACCTTTAACAATCATTAGTAGCATTCATAAGTAGTACAACTCACCGGAAGCTGGGTGAACATAGTACATTCTACCAATCTTAGGTGCTGGTGTTCTTTTATGCCAAGTTCTAGACGATGCATCCCATGTCCATTCTTTAGGAAAATCGCAGTATGTTAAGTTACGTGCCTCCTCGTACTTTGTGTTTGTTTCGAACCATTCAGTTAGCATGGTATGTTTTGCAGCAAGGCTATTGAGTAACGCTCTTAGATCTGATCCCTTCTCATATCGAACATAATTCATTCCTGGTAGGTGTACAACCAACCTCTGTACTGGAGGAACTCTATAATGGATGTCAAATTCAAATATTCGATGTAGTGCTTCGCAGGCAGAAAGGAACCTAGCATCCATATATTCAAGTATTTCATCTGGAAGGGCTAAATCATGGTTTGGTGACATATTTCTAGATGGTGCAGTAGTTTCGAAATAGATCTTTGCCTTGCCATGGCCTTTCATTATGTATTTAAAGAGATATTTGGTCATATTTGACTTGTTACACCATTCAACATTTATGTGTGCTTGGAATTTTTTGAGCAAATGTATATTGTACGGCACAACTGATCTGTTATCCAAATGAACGCCACTTTTTAAGATTGATTGCCCATCATTTCTTCGCCTATAAGCAGTAAACCCACACTCATCAACAAAGGTTTCATCTTGAAAATCTTTAGGGTAATGTTTTGAGCATTTATCATCTTTCATACAAGGGCATTTTTTGTTTTCCTTACCACATGAACCATGCATCATAAATTCACTTACCAACTCATATGCTAATTCATTGGTCTCAACGTCTGGTATCTTAGTTGAAATGAAACCATCTGTAACAGCTACTAATACGTCAACATTATTGGCAGCTAACCATACTAAGCAGTGTATGTGTGGTAGGCCACGTTTTTGGAACTCAACGGTGTAGAGAACTAACACATGAAAAAAAAGCAAGGGTTACTACAATGGTACATATAAAACCTACTGCACAACCAACTACAACAACAACAAAACCAGAACATTGTTACCTACAAGTACATACAGGCCCAAAGGTCTTTCCCTCTCTGGTATCAGATATAAACTCGTGTACTTTCATATTAAACACTCTAACAATCATGTTGGGCCTATCAGATGGCTGTTGGCCATGTTCAAATTGTATTGACTCAGCTATTTCTTGCCATTTTGAATTACATGTAAAGGTGACATATAAATCAGGAGATCCATAAACACGACATATTGCCATCGCATCCTGGTAGTTCATGACCATGTACCTTCTCCCACTAGTAAAACTGGCAGGAAGGATTACTTGCTTGCCTACAAAATCTCCACTGGTTACACCCTTGTCAATAGCATCAGCTATGCCCTGAACACACTCTAAATGCAAGTCATCTTGATGATCAGCTATCCATTTTAATCTACTACCTTCCATTGTAGAGAAAGCATCGACAACTATTTGATCACTAAGACGACCGTAACATGTAAATGGGTTTTGTTCATTCAATCTATAGTGAATATAATAGCGATAAAATTCAAGCATAGTTGCATACTTTCTACCAATCCCATCATAGCCATTGTATTGTATACCTAGATGGAACCCTCGTTCACCGTATGGGAAAAGCAATGGATATTGCAAGGCCATGTATGATGGATGTATAGGTGAAACACATCTTAAGCCAACATCTTTGTCGTGCACAAGCACATCGAATATATGGTCTGATGCTAAGTAATCGTCCACAATAATAGCAGCTATCTCATTGCTTGTTGGTTGGTTATACTGCACATCAGATATCGCATTACAGCCCATGAGACGAAGTGTTAGGCTTTGGTTCCCATGTTCAGTGAGCTGCTCCCTAGCATAGCGAAAGGTCTACACAAGCCTATTCTCATAATCCAGTATATCGCAAAGAGCATCAACTATAGATGGGTCACACCGTTCACCACTATTATCATCATTTTCAAATATATTCATTCGATTTTGTGTTTCGTTTTCTGGATTATAGATATAGAGTTGCGCAAACTTGGGCTGTTTCCCACGGCATGACAAAAGGCTACCAATTTGGTGATGGACAACACCATTGATTTTAAACACATAAGGTGCATTTCCAGTGTTAATTGTTTTATCCACAATTGCTCCCATGGAAGTGAAAGCAAACGTAGAATTGTAAGACCTTATTTGTCTAAGAAATCTCATTGAACACGCATCACCACTAAATTTTAGCAAACTCGCAAGAGGTTCAGGAGATTGTTTTATTTTCGGTAGCTCAATTTTAGTGCTTTTGCAACATAAATTGTGAACAAATTTTCTCTTGGAAACAGCAGAGGCAGTTTAACCCTTTCCACGTACCAGAACAAAGCGCCACAGTACGGCCATTCCTATGTTGGGGCATCATAGTACGATCTGCCAGGGTACAACGCTGCAAGGAAAGCAAACCATTTCTAATATAAGTGTATCCAAAATAAGCAGAACTAACGGAAGCATTCTGAACATGAACAAACCCTTTAGCATCTCAACATAATCCTTGTTCGACTCTGAAGTACGACTTCTAGATATTAACCCACTAACAGCTACAGTAAGTTTTGAGAACAGTTAGCACTGACACGATAAGAACTCTATAAAAACCATCAGAACTTAATATACCATGTGTACCGCCCATAGTAGCAGAACATTTGTTTGATATCAGCAAACGGCGTCGCTATCTATTAAAAGTTGTTAAAGAAGTGCTAAAATCGATAATCGTGCGTGGTATTTTGGACCCACTCGATGAGGCAGATACATCCTCATGGCAAGACTGCTGCAAGGAAGCATGTGCAACACGCATCTCATGAGTTGCACGGACCCTAGCTACTCTATCAGTCACTCTGCTTGCCATGCACGCGGAATGCCTGCATAACCACGAAGAGGAAACAATAATACAAGAACTACTTTATCGAACTACTTTATTGCTAGGCAATACCATAATGCAATGTAGCAATGTAATACAACACACTGAACCTCAAATAAAAACCAAATTGCACACTGCATTGCACAAAGAAAGTACATAGGGAAATTTAGAACACATAGAAATCACCGACAACCTAGAGAGAAAGATTTCCAACGTGCTTTCTATCTTCTACAAAGAAAGTAAAACAAAGCGTACTACAGGCTTGAAGAATGTCGTCACAGTATGGAACCAATGGTCCATGTGAAGACCTGAAATGGGCAACACAAGCAGACGCAGATAGCGCAGCCTGTACAGCAGACTGAGCTATGTGTCTGTAAGACATCATGGACCGAAAATTGTAGTCATGGACCTGAAAACCATATTGCTGTTGTAGGTACCTCAATGCCTGCTCAGCAACCAACTCATGTGCAGTACAGAGTGGACGAATGGCAACATCCCAAAAAAATATGGTCTCTAGCCCCGTCGGATGTCCCATGGACGGTACAACAACCTCTACACCAGCCAACAGCATCCCATCCAAGCCGAACTCCCAAAGGTAGCAAAGTGTAGACAGCATGCAGTGCTGGGCAGCTGCATTCAGCAGGGAGACATGTGACATCCCAATAGAGAACATCTTTCTCCCAGCACTGCCAACATCAAAAGATCCAAGGTAAGTTGGATGGGACCTGTGAAATGAGAGAAGTGGAGTCTATATAGAGAAGAGAAGTAAAGGACAACAAGGTGAGCACAAGGGTAATGGCTAAAACGACTTAAGGCATGGGTTAGTCTAGTTGGTGGGTACTAATAAAGAAGAAAGGCAGCAGGGTCCCTTGTACCGTAGACACATACATCAGGACAAGAAAAAGACGCCGCCATCTTGGCATATCCAATAGTAGTTAAAGGAAATGCAAGCCACAAGTATACACAACACAGAAAAATTACAAATAGATGAAACCGTAGCAAAGCATATACACATCAAAGGGAAAAAATGCTCAACATACATCCAGCGGCATACCTCTTAGATTAGCCGACCTGAAAAATCCCTTCAAGCAAACGCTGTGACTAATGGCCCCAAATAAACTAACAGGCAAAATAACCCAGGTCAGTTCACAACCTCCTAAAAAAACCAAGCATGAGAAACCCAGCAAGGGATGTACCTTCTTGCACCAAACAATCTAAGGAAGATGGAAGCAGCCTAATGTCCCTGTCCTGAACCAAAAACAGACCAATTAGCTGCAAGCAAGGAAGGGCCAAACGCAAAAAAAAAAGATGCAAATTTGTTTGGCACCGAAAGCCTAAACCGATTGTAAGAAGGGCACACCAATCTTATGAAGAAAAAAAATCAACACATCAATCACGCCAAGCACATTTCCACACCAAGATATCCTAAAAGATGAAAAACAAATCAAGAAAATTTCAGCACCAGAAAACCCGCTCAAACAAATAGGAAGGAAATGTGCGGGCACTGATCATAGCCGATGAAACCCTGCGCCAGATGAATTCGCTCGAAAGAATGAGAAAAAAACAGTGCAAGGTGGGTGCTGTTCTTCGTTATCTCCTTGTGCTGGAACGTTATTATTAGAATGAAAAGCATCGACGAGAGGAGTATAGTTGTTAGGAGGGAAGGACGATGCAGGTCTACCGATAGAGCAGTGTGGCCCCACCCAACAGCGAGGGCAGCCCACAAGGACCGAGCGCACACGAAATTCTCATGGTAGTGCTATGCCTAACACCTCGCATAGTCGACCAATGACGTGTCGATCGGAGCCACGGACGGGCAGACGCAAAGCAAAACACATTGGTTAGAACCAGTGTATAAACCCTACAACCTGTGCAACGAGCCCACCTGACAGCGAGAACCGGTCCATGCACCTCACCCAGGCAAGGCTGACACCCATCCACCCGGCCCAAAAATCAACACACAGTAGAGCATTCTCCTGGTCCACGTACAAAAGGTGATACACCCCTAAACAGGGCCACGTGTCATAGGCAGCACACCAAGAAGAGGTCCATAAACCGGCCACACAGAGCCCTCCCTCTACAGCACATGTCTGCTACGCCTGCCATCCATCGTATGCCAAGCAGTAAGGGCAGCCCAAGACCACCACATGCACCATTTCCACTGCACTAGCACGACAAGAACTCACACCACGTCGCCAATTCCCCCTAGACCGTGACCACCGAACCATACGCACAAAAACAACCACACGACATGTCTCATACGCGCACGCTTGCTCTATGCCTACGCACACTGAAAAAGCAAGGCGCCTCGCACCGCGCACGACGAAAAAGCCGAGGACCTCGCGTGGGAAATTAAGGCGCCAGGAGGATGAAGTAGAAGAACAAGGAGAGGTTCGAAACGGAGGTCCCTGGGAAGCAATGGGGCGACGTGGATAGCGCGCAAAACGGCCACGCCCCACTCAAAACACCGTGGAGATGCCAATCCATGGCATGTTTTAATTTAACCGATGTGTGTGTAAAAGTAACCTTGGACATGGTGTAGTTAGTACGTTAGGAGTAAGAATAGAGTCCCTGTGAAACAAACCTGGAGAATTTCTTCAGAGTACAAAATAATAATATGATAATGATGCAATAAAACAAACAACCTGGAGTCCTGGTGAAATGATTAATTTTGGAACATAAACAGAGGAAGCGCAGTTGATAATCGGATGAGGGGAGAAACAACATACAATTCAGTCAGAGCATACCTAAGGTTGAAGATGGCTGAGAATAGAGTTACAAACTTACAATGTTGGCTGGCTAGAATTCTGAATGCTGGATGCTTGACAGTACAGGAAGAAGATAGGCCACACAAATATATAATATTAATTGATACCCCGCGCTTTGCTATGGAATATGTGAATGAATGCATTTTATACATTATAAAAATAATAGATGTAAATGTTTAAATAATATAAAAATGATGTAGAGATAATAATTTGATATTGCTTGCATATTAAGTTCTAAAAATACAACAAAATTGTAAATGAGATGTCATGTTTGCATGATATTTAAAATACTCTAGATAACAATTGTTAGTGGGTGATGATGTGGCACACTTGCATGTTGAGTTTTAGGAGTTAGTGGACATCAACTATATATATATATATATATATATATATATATATGTATATATATATATATATATTATATAGATATGTTACCTCAACTGATGAGGAGAATTCAATTCATTTTTGCCGGAAAGGAGAATTCAATCCATAAATAAGTACTTTCAAATGTAACAGGCTTCTCATCTACCATGGCTTTGATGCCCTCTACCTGTGACAGCCGCATACAATGAAGCACTGGCCGCCTGTTACGTTTACGTGATATACGAGTCGATGACTTCTCAACTTCTTTTCACGTAAAATGTAATATTGGCGTGACTGAGGAGTGTAATATTGGCGCGAGACCCACTTCGGAGTTACTATCCTAGGATCATGTCGTGCGGAAGCATCAATTGGGCCAAGGAGGGGAGAGTGCATTTGGAGTTCAGCTAGACGGGTTCACCTCTTTGGGCCTTGCTTCTGTAGGCCTGCAGCGAGAAGATTTGACGGTGGATATCCATTGGACATATTGATCGAATGGCTCATAATGTTGATGACATGGCTAAACTTGAGAGCTGCTTTATGGCCATTATTACTACTAGTGGGTATCAACTATATTGGAAGAGAGAGGATAGGAGTGGAGAGAGTTTTAATATTCGTTTATTACTTGCTACCTGATAGTAGTGGTACTACCAGATGATACTAATAGAGCCATTTTACTATCTACCCTCATAATGATGAACCAGGTAATATGTCTTTTAACTACCAATTTTTTAAAACATCATGGATACGCTCATAATGTTACCATCTTCCTAAGGATATTATCGTCTTTATATTTAGTGCCTCTTCAGGTTATTTGTCACATCATCCAATAGGCAAGCTCACCCTTGAGATGCAAGAAGGGTGAATGGATGGCAATTTGTGGTATACTCTCTTTCTTCACGTCTTTGTGCGCATAGTGCAAAGATGATGCAAATAAAGTTGGTTGATTTTACGCTAGCAAGACAGACATAGTCCACCGATCAATGCAACTAGCCAGTCATTTGAATTGGAGGAATTCTGAGGGATATTTGGAGGAAAATTTTGTAAAAGAATTCCTGCATTCTAAAGAAGACCACAAGGATTCGATCGACGAGGCATCATGGGTTAGAATCTTCCCTGGCAGGGTCAGGACGCCTAGATACAGCCTGAAACGGTTACAAATATTATCTCCATGGGAAGATAAGTTTTTAACTTTTGGACCAATCCAAATCAGATTTAGAGATAAAACTATCTCTAAGACCCCCTCTACATATAAATAGAGAGGCAAGGATGCCCATTTTTGTACACACAATCATTGATAATAAAGAGAGAGCTTCACCCCTATATCATGTGTACATTGTCTTTTGTGTTGTGATTGATTGGGAAGGGATACGGGCTTCTACATTTTCTCGGTGTCTCATCTTTTGTGGGAGGGAAGGGAACAGATCCAGACGATCCATTGACGTAGCTGTTCTACAACATGTTATCGGCAGCTCTATCGCTGGGCTGACGTTGATGGGCTACTACGGCTAGATCTGCTTCCTCATCACCGCAATTGACTCGTCACTGCTTCGAGTCCTACTGCGCCGATCAATCTACGGTAAAATTGTTGGTTGCAATTAGTAGATTGATTAGGTTTTTCTTGCTTTTCATCATGTTCTTGATGCAATAATAGCAGTAGATTGGTTTTCCTGCCTATGATCTAGCAATAGATTAATTTCCTATTTTAGATCTATTTGTATCTATTGTTTTATGATGAAAATCGAAAGAAAATCATGTGTTTTAATTTGGAAAATTGATCAGATGCCATTTTTTTTGGACCATACCCGGTTCGGCTAGGCCGCACCGGTCGTCCTCACCGCGCGCCCCGCGATCTCCATCTCATCCCTCAATTTTCTTTCTCTCTTAGCCATCCCTCCTCACCGGAGCCACGCCGGGAGCACGCGCCGCCGCCGCCGGACCACCCTCGCTACTGGGTTGTGGCCACGCTGACTGGCCGCCGCTTGCCGTCGCCGTTGGGATGCCACCGACCACTGCGTCGGTGCTGTTGCGAGAAACTGCCTAAGACAAGGAGGCCAAAACCCCATGTTGTCACCGCCGCCGGACCAAATGCCGAGGACGGGCAGCCGCCGCCGTCAGCCCCTCACCGACGCGCCTAGACCCGTGGTGATGGGTCTATAGGACGAACAGCCACCGACCTTGGATTGGGCTCTGCCAGGACGCCATGGCCGGATGCGCTTCGGTCGCCGCAGCTGGAGGCTTGGTCGTCGACGTCGAGCTCGCCGCGCCACCGTCTTCTGGACGTATGGGTCGCGGGGGAGCTCCGCCCGACAACGCCGAGCCACCGTCACACCGAACGCCGCTCGGGAGCGACGCCGCCGCCACCGTCCTGCGGCCGGGCAGTCGATGAGTAGTCGGCGGAGTCCTCGCGCGTGCGCTACCTCGATCCCTACCTACACCAACAGTCGGTGTCTTTCGTCACCACCGTCGTGCTTGTCCGGCCGGCGCGCTAGGCAACGGGCGTCGCCATGGGTATGGGTGGGGAGAGGGGAAACCCTAATCCCCTCTCACCCCACTCTCTCGTGGTCATGCGGGCCGGCTGGGGTAGCCTACCTCCTCCTAACCACAAAGGCCCACACAAAGAAATAAAAACTTGCGTACAAGTCCCTGAGAAAGGTCGATTTTACGCCTAAAGTTCCCTGTTCAAAGTAATTTTACCTTTTTGACCCTATAATTTTCTAAAATTACATATCTTTGTGTATATAGGCTATAACTTTGATGTTTAGCCCTTGTTTTAGTTGGTTTCCTGCATGTGGGTCCCTAGACCCGTAAATAACCATGTAGTGGTGTTTTTAAGCATTGCGTTGCTTTTAAAATTGATACAATTCCAATTAAATAATCTAGATACGGATTTCTAGGTTATGACGATTCCATAAATTGTGTTCACATAGTGTAGAATCCCCCTTGGAAGCATTATGATGGGTTTATATCTCCTGCCTTTGTGTGTGATGGTTTTCTGTGGGGCATAAATATGGGGAATATAATGCCAATAAGACCAAGTAAATAATAGAAAATCACCTAATGCATGAAAATTCTGGGAAATTAAATATCCTTGGCTATGGATAAGACCACTGTTTACTGATACACTCCTTCATACATGAACAGTGATATCGATGTGTCTACGAGATGGAGTCACGTATACTTGTTGTACGAGATCCATGCTTTTGCCGAATTCATCGCGCATATCGTTCGTCTGTGTGTTACATTTTCTGAGAACCGCATGAAACGATTTGGATAGATAGTGTGGGTGATTTCACGTTGTTGACGGTCCTTAACGACCAAATTTGTTCGTCAACTCCTGCATAAAACATACCAATATCTACCATCAAAACTTAGTGGTAGGGGTTTATTACTAACCACTTCCACGAGTGTTGGTGAATCTTCGTATGCAGGTGATTACTTGTGCCAATTGAGAGAAAACACAAGTAAGGAAGCACAACTCCAACCAATCAGAGGAGAGTACATGGATCAAAGGGCCCACACAAGGAGGAAAACCACTTAAACTTTGGCTAAACAATCCAAACCGACTTGAGGACCCACCAAGCAGTGATCCAGATGAAAGACGGCACAAACAGGCTCGGCCGAGGTTCGGCTGAACCATGGCTGACTCCAATCGGCCTCATTTTTGACATGGCTACTTTTACCGTCTTCCTGAAGTCGGTGGCGCGGGGCTCACGGCAAGAAACCGCCATTCAATATCGGTTTTGGACAGGTGAAGGCTTGAGAGGTGTTAACGGGAGAATATTCCCTTAGCATCTCCACTCTCTCAAGTCACTTCGACACTATAAATAGGGTTCATCCTCCTGTCTTCCAATTTGCACCAAGATAAATGATCATAAGCTACATTCCAAAGGTGAAAACTTTACTTAGCTAGTGCTTACAATAGGGAGAGAGTGAGGGAAAGTTTGGAGGAGTGCTGGAGCTGTCGGCGCTCTCCTCCAAGCTTGTACCTCGACGAATGCTTGTTTTCATATAAGTAAGTGTTTGTGATTTTTTTATGGTATTTACTTTCTTTATTTAAGTAATATATTCTCATCCTTGCGGGTTCATCGCTCTGCTTAGGTAGAGTACCTTAGTCTTAAACTGGTACCGAGATTAAGGTAGTAATCAATAACATAGACGTGGTGTCTAGGCTGGAGGTTAACCTTGTTTGTTGTGTACTCCACGGGTTGCAAAGGTAGGCGGCAGGTGGTGACAGTCCTATCCGTCCTTCATAATCCTCCACATTTGGGTGCATCATAGAGCTGTAGGCTGGAGTCTCCTTAGCATACCAGGGGTAAGTCGGTGCCCGAAACAATCGATAGAGTTTTACCTTAACTTAAATTAAGATAAGTAATCCATAGGAAATCCTCCCTATCCTCACCTACCATATATCTTGTGTCCTTGGGTAATTTAATTAGAATACTAGTTCACACACATTCCTTGTGGATATGATCCCTGGAATACTCTTGGGTGAAGGCTACTCGACATCTGTGTGCTTGCAGATTACTCTGTGTTCGTAATAAATAGCAACACTAATCAGACTCAAGAATGGGATTCTGAGTAATTGAAATGTGTGGAATTAGACAATGTGCTTGGGATTAAGTGTGTCTTTCCCCTAGTGGCTTAGCATCTCAATCAGATTATGGTCAATATTTTTGCTTTCCTCATGGTTGAGAGCATTCTTTCCTGATTTGGAGATGTATGATTATACCTCAATTTTTTGGTAACGTGGAGTTGCGAGGTTCAATAATTTGAGATATTTTTCAGCCGGTTTGGTGAAAGATGTAAAGTGTTTTCCATGAGGTGGAATGACACTGTTCATATGGTTGCCCCTAGTATGCATATATCTTCTCAATATTATTTGAAACCTGTTGTCTTATGAGGACACCGAAAACATGAAGGCAAATCTAGCGGAATAAGCCCGAGGAGAGCTGTTGTGAATAGGCACGATTCCCACTTCACTATAGCGCCAACAACTTGACTTGGGTGTTGACTCGGTCTCGGTCCTCGATTGGATCCCGTGCTAAATGGCGACCTTTGGTTGATGACCAATGGTTGGTAGTGTTTGTCTAATAAGTTGCTTTGACAACAAGAGTTGTTTGGCTAGCTATACTATTGCCAAGCAGTTTATCTTTTGCTTAGTTTGGAACTTTGCATCAGATCGATATTTCTCAGATAAATATAGTTCTTGGTCTTTCCTGTTCTATTCTAAAGCTTATCTTCATTTTGGAATAGATAAAATGCTTTTAGTTTAGAAGAACAAATTAGTGTATGATCCGAGGAGTTACAACTACGCATGCGGTTCGGCATAATTGTTTTTCAGACAAATATTGGCTATGCACTATCGTGTTTTATCATGCTCTCGTGGTTGATGAGTACTCCCTTGTTGTGTTGGTTGATCGCCCACGGGTTGATGACAATGCATGTTGCACACTGAAATTTTTTTGAGTGTGGACGTGTGCAAGCCATGCAAAGGTTCATCGTGTTGCATGCGTTGAACTCGTTGTGCCAACGACGGTTGCACCGACGTATTCCACTATTTTTGTGGATATGTTTGAACATAATGGTTTTATAGTGAATATTATCATTGTTGGAGGTATTGATTATCTCTCGATGGCTATGTCGAGGGGACATTAGCAAATGTGGTTTGACAATTCGCTCGTGGATCGTACCTAAAACATGTTGCTTAATTGGGGTCAAACTTGGGCATTAGACGAGCTGGACTTTAACATAACACTGCACCACAAAAATCTACTTGACAGCGCAGGTTGGAGGCTGCGCATTTTGCTACCATACTCCTCGTTGAGCGCATCTGAATGTGTTTTATCACCATAGGTTTCCTTCTTAAGCATATGACATGGGATGTCTAATGCACATCGATCCGAAATCGATTGGGAGTTGAATGGCATAGGGTGAGCATTAGTCCAGGGAGAGTGCATATAGCTAAAGTATTTGCATGTCAGTTGCATATACGTTTGGTAGCAATGGTGGTTTGTGCAAACTTGTATATCCTAACTAGGAGGTTGAGGACAACTCTTTGGAGGAAGGAAGAATGTAGTTTTCATGTCATTGTATTGGTATATGTCCAGGCTCATTGCATATAATGGAAAAAATCTCTCCTATTAAAGTGCGTAATATTTCTCAAATATATGACCACGGTAGCATACATTCGTGGGAGAACACATGTGGTTGAGGTGAAATACCTTAACCTGGTGCCACGACATGGGGATTGCAATTATGCTATTGTAAGACATCTCAGCATTAGGGGAAGAGAAATGCCCATTTTGGAATGCATGAAGATTTCTTTGAGTGAACACACTAGACGAACTGAACTTGTGTGTTTAGTTCATACTCCGGGATGCTTGGGGCATGGAGTTTTTGCCATAAAATCATATGAGGAACAATTGGATAGTTGTTAAATAGAGTAATACTTCCAATTGTGGTAAATGTGGATAGACCCGGGAATAATATTGTAACCACAGAAGACTTATGGCATTTGATCATGTTCTGCGGAGATGCCTGCTAACACGGTCCGTGGGCCTTAGTCAGAGTATAAGAGTTCTCACTAGACATGAGCATACTCCTCTGATTCTCCTGGTGGAAAATTCACCTTTGGAAGGTGATATACCTCATAATGATGTTTGTCGTGGAGACGACATTCCTAGCAATGCGCGCATATTATGGTGTTGGGAATACGGAACAACCATAGATCAATCGTTTTGGGAAATAACGAAGATCTGGTTAAATGAGTAAGTGGGAATAAATGTGTCAACACTATTTCGCCTCTTGTAAATGATTCTCTCTGAGAGAACCCAGATCCAGAACAAGTCTATGGCATGGGCATGTGGTGCTCAAATCGGGTCAAATTGAAAATCCAATTGAGGTTGAAGCAAATCTCTAAGTGAAAGTCATGAACATTGTTCGGATTTTAATGGGTCATTATTGAGATAATGAGATGGTGATGTGTAATGTTTCAAGTAGGTCCTTGATGTGACCTATCCCACATGAGTTGAATGTTCCACTAAATAAAGGTATTGGTAAAATGACATGAAATTAAATATGCAATTAAGGGATTTGGGAAATCCATGTGGAGATCTTGAATAGAGCCCATAGTGAAATTGCAACATGCAAATCTCATACTAATAGGTATTCGGGCAAGAGTACCATCTCCTGTTGGGAGTAAATCTCATTGATGGAATTTTCTCTAAGGGGGAGACCTCACTGATGAAATTTTCTCTGAGACACAAAATAATTAGTAAGTCTGCTCACACCAATAATTATATAATCCCTTGAAGGGATGATGACCCATTTATGACCCGATACGATTGCAGTGAGGAACCTAACGAGAACAAACAGACAATGGCGTCTGTAGGCACATGTGCATCTCGCGATTATCACTGGGAGTGTGTACACTCGTGAAATCTACTCCAACTGATGGTTGGAATAGTGGTGTCCTCTTATACCTGCTAAGGTATCCTTGGTGTTGTTGACTGTGCGTTATCCCCCACAATGCTTGAATTTTCAGACTAGCTAGTTGTTCTGATCGGTACGACGCGTCTTTGGAAGGCTTGTGTTGATCTTGATGGATCCCCAACTATTGTTGATACCATCAGAGAAAGTTGCAATGATCAAGGCCTAGTGCTTGATAGGGTCATGCCCAAGAGGTACATGCCATTACGACTTGTTTATCCCCATAATCCTTTGGAAGGATGAAATAGATTGTGTTGCACAACAATATGGTATTGTGGTACATGATAGTGATGGAATGCATTACTCTCTATGTTCCCTATTCTTGTTTCAGTAGTGAAATGAGATAAGTCTTTTAGACTAATGGTTTGAGGATCTGATGGATTCTTACCTACGCATACATCTGAGAGATGTTTAATGCTACGGGAATATGGTCTGCGACAAAGGTTGTCGTCAGGGGGAGTATGTATTACGTCTTTATCGTCATTTGTGAGACATTGGAATGTCTTAGAGTATACCGGGGGTATTGGCTCGATAATAGTCACTTAGACCTGTTCCTAAGGTCCTATCATAGGAAGATCTGTCTTTATTGACTGATACCACAAATACAAGTAGGATACCTCACAGACTCCTGAGGCGAGGTGAGGTGTGTGCCAATTCAAGTTGAGTGATAATCTAGAGGATTGATCACCTAGTCTGTCCCAACTGTTAGTTCTCCGAAGCTTGTTCAGAGAATTGGGATGAGAAGATTTGAGGTTTACTAGGTTCAGGGGAAGAGCACTCCAGAACATGACCCATAGTATGGACCGATTAGTTCATAGTTTTTACTCTTTTTCCCTTGAGTGAGTGAAGCTATTGTTCCTCACATAAGGTTTTTAATGAGACAACAACATGCAATGCATGAGCGATAACTATGTACCCTTTTTCCTAGCCTTTTTTCCACTGGGTTTTGGTAGGAGTTTTAACAAGGCATAAGTTGGTCGTGGATAGGTCCAAGGCGGAGTGTTACAAATATTATCTTTGTGGGGAGATAAGATTCTAACTTGTGAACCAATCCAAATCGGTTTTAGAGATAAAACCATTCTTATCTCTAAGACCCCCTCTACTTATAAATAGAGAGACAGGGGTGCCCATTATTGTACACATAATCATTGATAATAAAGAAAGAGCTCCATCCCTATATCTTGTGTTCATTGTCTCTTGTGGTGTGATTGATCGGAAAGGGATACGAGCTTCTACATCTTCTCGGCGTCTCATCTTCTGCGGGAGGGAAGGAAACGGATCTGAGTTATCCGTTGGTGTAGCCGTTCTACAACAGAAACGGTCGAAACCAAAAGGATCTGATCTCAAAATTGGTGGAAAGTGGAACAGAAATGGCCAGTGATTAGAGTGAAAGGATCCAGCGGTCACATGGTCATTGGCTCTCCATTCCTGTGTGTTGCAAGAAAAAAAATATTCTGATTTTTTTCCCATCCAAGATGAGGGGCCTCATCATTTGCCATACAATGAATCGGCTAATGCCAACATTTAATTTTTAAAGTTTGCTTTAGGGTATTTTTAACGTAGTTCTTTTTTACGTTGACTTTAAGTCGGTAAGACACATATATAAAATATAAAATGTTAACCCATAAATTATTTATTGATCGTTATTAAGCCGTTGTGGCTTATAGTCAACTATTGGCCAACAGATGAGGCTGGAGATGTTTAATATACCAAGAAGAGTGAAAACCTGAAAACTACTACCTCCATTTTATATTATAAGTTATTTTGACTTTTTTTAATCAAACTTTTTAATGTTTGATCAAATTTATAGAAAAATATAGTAATATTTTCAATACAAAACAAATATATTATCAAAATATATTCAATATATTTAATATAATATTTAATGAAACTTATGCTAAATTTTTCTATAAATTTAGTCAAACCTAAAAAAGTTTAACTACGAAAAAATCAAAACACCTTATAATATGAAACGGAGGAAGTACCATTGAATCCAAAAATAAAAGTATGATATTTGTTCATGTCACCAAGAGTAAAAATCTTGGTTTTAATTCAATGTAATTCAATGTAGACAAATCTCAGACATATGTTTTTAATTCAACGATGGTTTCATGTTTTCACTGTATATCTGATTGAAGTTGTATATTTTTCCATATATCAATATGCCTGCGTATCTATGTGTAAGCATGTCAGTTCGATTTCAAGAGATCAATAGGCATAATATATTTTTGACAAGTTGGACAGTTGAAATGCTTAATGCATATTTATGTATTTTCGAGGGTCCAAGTTTGTTCCTGGCTAGATCAGAATGTTCTCCAGGCTTTAATATCTCCACCAAATCTGTTCGATTGGTTGGATTCCCAAAACCGCAAGTGCAGGCAGAAAGTGCAATTTGAGGTAGACAATAGCCCGGCAACAGGATCATGGATTCATGGTTTGCCCATGTTCAGTCTTCACCACCTTATACATGCTCCCTGTCTCTCACAGTTTGCCCATGGTTTCTTCTGATCGACTTCGATAAGAGCGCACTTGTTAATTGTCTCAATCGTTGCATAACTTGACCATGAACGTCCAGTAAACCAACTTGGCCATGAACTGTTGTTCATATTTTTAAATGAATTAGGATAAAGGTTGTTGATACGAGCCTTATAACGTGGGAGAGTATGTACCCAGTGCCCTCACTCCATCGAAACTGGAGAGACTGGGACAGGCCGGCCCTTGAATGAGTAGGCCCAATGGATAAGTCTGGCCTTTGGATAAGATCAAGCAATTAAAAGCTGAATTTTTTTTTCAGATTTTACCCTTTTCAGCCTCGATCAAGTTATTTCTATCACAAAAAGTGCTCATATAGACTATGTTTATATAAGTAAAGCATCCGCCTAATTAACAACCCTTCTAGGCTCTTAAAGTAATTAAGATAAAGCTTTACACATTAAAAGTACGTACTCCCTTAATTTTTAATACTAGATGGCATCGTTAATTTTTGAAATGATGCTTGACCATTTATTATAATTATAATCGCTATTTATTTTATTGTAACTTGTTTTATTATTTAAGAAACTTTAAGTATATCTATTAAACGTTGGAGATAGTAATAAGCATTATTTTGGTGATTCCATTCTAAATGTGTGATGTGACAATAGAAAACTGATAAGCATCCTTCTAAGCATTGCATTGGAGAAACTGGCTCTTCCGAAGCTCGAAGCATAGAAGAGCAAATTGGTGTTGAGCAAGATTAGTTACGAGGTCAAGGCATGGCAAGGCAAGGCAAGCTACAATAAATGATGTATCCCAAGTACCACGGCACTGTATCCTTTTCTATTTATATATGTATATGTATCTAATTTGTATCAGTATTAATACCACACCAGGGACGGATCCAGACCTGAGCCATTGCCCAGGTTCAAGATAAAAGGCACATTAATTACTTTGCGATTTGACCATATAAACTTTTGTTGGGCCAAAATTCTAATGGTGCGGCCTAGGCTTTCGCCGATATATTGATCCGTCATTCATCTATATCTCATGCAGTGATGTATATGTACCTGTATATATTTATATTTATGTATTCATATCTATATTTGTATCTCTATCTATGCCAATAAATGTATTGTATATATTATATCTAAATCTATCTATATCTATATCAATAAATGTCCTTTATATATTTATGCATCGATAAGTATATCTAAATCTACCTATATATACGTCTACGCTGATTGTGCTGTCCAAGAAGAATTTCACATCAATACATTTACATCATTAATATTTGTATCTGTATCTTATATATGTTTTTATATCTGTATTTGTATTTGTGTCTGTATCTCAATTGTGTATGTATTTCTGCTTCAATAAGTGTATCTAAATCAATCGATATCTACATCTATACTAATTGTACCCTCCGAGAATAATCTCATATTAATATATATACATCTACGTCGATATTTCGGTGCACTACTGGTACACGAATTTGTGGGGTGGGTGAGATCTAGTATATGAACATGTAAATCACTCATTTCAGTGCAGAAACTTGAATGGTCTGTGCAAACCAAAGCCAAAACAATATGTTTTAACTGATTTCACTAAGTTGGATGGCAATTAGGATGTTATATAGGCTCAAATGCCAAGATAATGTTAGGTAAATATACATATGGTCAATCAAACATATAATAAGTCATGTTAGTTATACACATTAAAAAGGTAATAAAGGGAGTATGCAATGGATACAAAATAATAGAAGAACAAAATAACTACAATATGTATCAAGGTTAATTATTTACACATTCAATATGTCTCATACCCTCAAGTGTCATGTATGCATGTGACATTCTATAATCAGACTAACTAACCATGATTAGTCACAATATATCGTTCATGTACCATAATGAGCATTTTACAAGTTTGTATACTCAATTGCACCCATCTAACAAGTTTGTATACCACCTACACAATTTACTCTTATATCTATATCTATATATGTTAGTTTATATGTATATATGTTACTTTAGCTGTATCTCTTTCTAAATCTTTGAATTAAGAAAAATACCTAAATTGAGACTCCAAGACAGGTACAACTTGGTACACATAAATTTTGAATTAATTTCAAAAACTTAGATCATAAAGAAATGTAATTGACACTCCAAAAACTTAACTAATTCAATATAACGACTTTGTGAGTGAATTTCATCAAATTTGTTAAGTTTTAAGCTGCCCAAAACCACCTAACTCCAAGTATTAAGGCTGTAAATTTTCACAAAACCGCACCATTACATTCAAATTTTGAAATTATGAATTATATGTTTAAAAACTAATTTAGGATTCAATGACAAGTTACAACCCTATAACTTTTTAATTATAGATTGCAGAATTATTCAATTAAAAAAACTGAGAAAAGAAATATAAAAGTTGTTCCACATATAACTTTGCAAGCACTAAGGGAAGAAATTCTAGAAAACTGCAAACTTAGTGATGAAACTATCAACTTGGTGCAACATTAGCGAGCAATTTCGAGTAATTGCAATAAGAGTGAGATATACGACTAGTCCTTAAAGTTGCATGGTGGTATCATTTGGGTCCCTGTTAGTATTTCTTATGTTCACAGATAAATCTGCAAGCACACGGATACTGCTATTGCACTTCACCCATGAGTATTCCCAAGGGTATCGTATTTATATTTCTGTAGGGAAGGCGATGGTGTAAAGACATAGATTATACATCAGTAATCAATCTATAATTAACTCACCATAGTCTAAACAGGGGTTAGGATAAATATGATTAAGGATAGTGGACACACAGGAGATTCACCTCTATATTAATGTTTAGTGAAAAAGAGCAGTAGAGACTACGATACAATTGTACTTCTGTATTAATCTTGTCTAGTATACACTTAACATATACATGCTTACAAACTAGGACTTAGTTTCAGGCACCCAGGTACTACCAAGAGATCACTCCCTGCTGGTCTGCTAGTGTGGTTATGGCATTTACGCACTCTTACGTCATACCTGAATGTGGAGGAATACAAAGTACGAACAGGGCTATCACCACCTGCCGCTTACCTCACTTTCCGTGGGGCACACCCACATCCAATGACATTTATCTAACCTAAGCACCATGCTTATGCTAGTAAATAATGTCACTAACTCCTCTAGGACTCCCACCCTTCAGATGGACAAGTTAGAGTTAGAGCAACCTATAAAGGTCGTTGGACCGTTACCGTAGCATGGATCAACTAGCCTAGGTTGAAGCAAATATCCGAAGTAATATACTACTCATAGAACATATATTCAATAAAGAAATACATAGACTATGAGCATAAATAAATAAAGAAGATAATTCTATTAATTCAACTGTAGTTTTAAAGGAGGAATAAAGTACTAAAGACATACCAGAGTCTCCGAGAAGACTATAGGACCGAAGCTCTAAGCTTATTTCTACTAAAACTATAGAGAATACAATAGATAGAGAGAATTGCTCCTTGAAATGTGTGTTTCTGAAGTGAGAAGCTCCTCCCCTTTTATAGCCTCCCAATGACGGTTGTATGGCAGTTATTGGTTCGGGAAACCAGCATAACCGCCATCTCCTGGTTTGGCTAAACCACCGACTTTGGCCAGTGGATGATAGGTGGGCCCCTTAGTTGGTTGAGGTTTGTTTGGCCCCACCTTAGGTCGGTTTAGCCTGACTTGTGGGCCCCTCAATCCGTGTGCTCGCACATGATTCGCCGGAGGTGTGTTTCTTTGCATGACGGCTTCATTTCTCGTTTACTTTGATGTATATTCTCTACATCCATGTTAATTCTCCAAGTCTAATACAACTACATTATTTATTATTGATATATGTGTAAGAAATTCTAGTTTTTTTTATTTATTATGATAGTTTGTAGTCAAAATTGGTATTTAACGACCGTCAACAACACCACCAAGATAAACCTTCGCTTTTCCCGAGTAAATATAAAACTTAGATTGTTGATCAGAAGTTACTACCCACATTTTATTTCACGTTAGTACTATGGCTACAACATATCATTCTACCTAGAATTTGAATAAGTTAGCAATAGTACTTTTACCTTTATTACCTTATTTTTCATGGTGCTTGTAGCTTCTCTTCATCTTGGGTGGTCGAGAGATAGAACAGATCGTAGAGCACCAATCACTTAGTTTTTTTGTTCAACTTTCCTTCTGGAGGTTTTCAAGACTTTTCGCAATTAAAACCAAAGTTTATCGAATGATACTCTCGATCGCTCAATGTATACAATATTCCTCACCAAGGCATAATGTTGCCTTTTTATCATCCTACTTCTAAGGGTTTATATGTGGAGCTCAAGGTAGGGACAAAAGATAAGGCAATACTTGTATCACATATATTGCAGAATCAAAAAAGGATCCAAGAAGAAAATAAATCATACAATCTGATCAAGATGTGCAAAGTATGTGGCTATATGGTGGAAGGTGTATATGGTACTCCTTTGTCATGAGCTCTCTTTGTCCTAGCTTGAGACGTGGCTATTTTTCTCATGCTGCTCAAGAACAAAAGTAAGCAACACTCATTTTCTTCTTTTTCTCATTTTTTCTCATCATGATTGAGAATATTTTCTATTTTCTACCTCCTCCTTTTTTTTCTACAGCCATCTTTTATTACAAATTACTAGGAGAGATATTTTGACTGACATGACGGAGTATTTATTTGGTGGATGGAAACGTTGCTAACCCCCAGTGTAGAGGTCAAACAACTATGGTAGGTGTATGGCACATTTTTGCTAACCTCTAGTGTAGAGGTCAAATATATATGGTGAGTGCACATGTGTGGGTATCTTGATCAACAAAGCATAAAGAGGATCTCACAAGGGTCACAATAATTTGATAAATCTCAATGCAATAACAAGCAACATATCATATGGCCTTGGTGAGAATTTATCATCATTGAAGAACTTATAAATTTTTATTCTTTTAAAAAACAAAAACTCCGGATTTGCAATATCATATTGGAGAAAGATCATAGCAACTCTATTTCACTATCTCATATCTCACAACAACCTAGATTTAGATCATGCATATGTAGCCCACAGGTTTCAAGTTCAAGGCAAAGATTGACCAACAGACTCAAAAACTGATGCGAAAGCTAAATTGTAAACTAAGCACTAGTGAGAAATAAGAACAAAGAGCAACTATTCATCATTTCAATAAGGGAAACTAGAACATTCTCATCGCATATGGAAAGCAAATATTTTTGGTATTTTTGTGTTTTGCAAATTTTTATTATTTTTCTTTTTATGATGCAATGCAATGAAAGAAAGATACAAGTTACCTTAGTGGGGGAGGCACTCCCCGAAACTAGCTTCTTGCTCATGGTGCGTGACGGAGATCAAATCCCTGTGATGTGAAGTAGGCCAACATGTCGTCTTGATTCTGTTGCATGGCAGCATTCATGTTCGCCAACTGGTCATCGGTATGCTACTGCCATGAGTGGGTCACTTGGACATGCTGATTTAGCATGTTGTGCCTCTCATTGGTTCGGAAATCCAGCTCTCCAACTGTCGAGTGACATCTGCAAATCATCGCCCAAAGTCACAAAAACTTCGAGACAAGAAAGAGTGGCGTGCACTGGACTATGAAGGCATTCCCCTGGAGCTGGAGAAGTGGTCTGTACTAGGGATATCACCCTAGAGTCTGTTGATGGGATGCTCCCACCGACCACTACTCACACTTGCCCACACCGAGCTCCCTGCTCCATATGTCGATAGCGGTTGGTCCCAGCCGGGTGTATACCCAGGCTGGCTCCAATCTGCCTACGGGTACTGCGACTGCTGTTGTGGCTGCTTCGCGGTGGCATTTCTAGACATGCTTTGAGTTGTCTTACCAAAACACTGCTCCTTCGAGCCCCCTCTCATGGTACGAGAGGAACGGTAAGCACCCGACACTTATACAAATGAAATTCCGGGTTAGGTAATGGAATCTCATTCGTATATCTGGGGAAGAAAAAAATAGAGGCAATTGGACCATGTTTCAATGTATGCCCTTGCACAAGATAATCCTCGTTAATGATGGAGTGAAGTTGGGGAATGTCTATGATTGGACCATTCTCCAAAGCTTTGACTTTAATAACAATTCGAGTGATTAAAGAAGTGCACTCAATTGGTCCTACCATCTTGAGTTGTTCTAACCATTGTTTTATCATGGGTTTGACAGGAGAGATTTTAATCTTCTTGGTCATAGCATACAGGATTCTCAACTTATCATAGCGGATTGGTCTCACATCTTCCCGAGGAAGGATGGTAAAGGCTAACCACTTGTGAATCAAGCGTCAGGTGGGATTGTGAATGTCATTAGCTCGTGGTTTCCCACATACAATTTATCCAGAAATGCGATGCCAGAATTCGTTTTTGTTGAAACCTGAAGTCGCAGACTCCAAGTCAACAGAATACTTTCTGTTGAATCCCAGATGATTACTGAGGTCCTTCCATGTGAGATAGTATTTTGTCTTGAAGAATCGGAATGTAATACCCTCCCCCATGACTCGCAAAGTACAGAAAAATTGTATGGTGAGAAAACAAGAACCATGATCATCTACAAACATAAAGCCTTCCCATCCTATAGCTCGCCATACATTATCAAAATTCACATCCACACTTGTTTTGGCGAGCAGATCTGGGTCGTATGCTCGTGTGTGAGCGAACACACGATACTTGAGGATGGAGTAGGCTTGTCCCTCCTGATCACCTTGCAGGTCCAGCTCGATGTTAGGATGGAAGTTTGCCTCGCCTTGATCCTCGTTCATGGGTGCTTGGCCATAGGACTCTGCTTTCTCTTCACTCGACACACACTCATTGGACGGGCACGCACTTGAGCTCTGGGAATGATGATGTGACTCGAACTTGCAGCTCGCTTCATTGCACTGAGGAAGCATTCTATGCTCTTCTTCATCCTGCACACATGAGTAAAGAATACACAAGAATACTAAAAAAACGGGGTTAAGTTAGCAAAAGCTAGTTAGGCATCCAAGGGTTAGTCGTTCTTCTGGAGCTTAGTGGCCACCACAAAATCGTCCTTGTGGGTAGTAACACTCCACAAAAATCGTTCTTGTGGGTGAGAACGCACCACAACAATCATTCTTGCGGGGTAGTGACACCACCACAACACGATCTTGTAGTTCAACACTTAAGGTGAACTTGGAATGCAAGAGGAAAAGAGAAAAAAAATTTGTTGTCAAACTTGAGACAAGGATATGAGAGAAACTATAGGAGGAAGAGAGAATCCAAGGGCAAGCAAATATAGCTTGGTTTGAGGCAAGGAGAACAAGAGCCATGGGATGGCTTTTATAGGGAGAACCACCCCTGGTTCGGCCGAACCAGGTTCGGCTGACCTCTTTCGCCCCCCCCCCTCCATGTGCTCTCCTTTCAAGGGAACAATAACGGCACTCTCCACTAAATAAAAGTGAAAGGTTGGTTCCGAGAAAGATGTCAATTCAGCCCTTTTTAAATCCCCAAGTGACCCCATTTTGATTTTCAAGAAGATAAGATTAGGGGACCACTTCACATGCCTCCAAAGTTTTGAATTAGTGGGTCTTTATTTCATGAGAGATCAGCCCACTAACTTTGTAATATATCAAATTTGACTTTTAGCAAAAGCATTTTATAAATGCAAAGGGTTGAAAATTTAAATATGATTGAGAAAAACAAATATGCAAATGCCAATTGAAAAATCAAATATGCAATTTGGAAAATAAATATGGGATAACTACCGAGTTTACCTTTCGATGGAGGACTTATTATTTTAAGTCCAACAAGCGGGACTTCACCGTTCTATTTATTTTGTCGTGACATCCGACTCAAGAGATGATGAGACGGATGACTGCGGTTTCCTGACTCGCCACACTCTTTTGGTCTTCCTTGGTTTTGCCGGTGTGGACGACTCTGCGGACTTCGGGGGTTGCGGCCTTGGCTGCACCCCTTGTCTTTTTGGTGTCTTGACATTCCGGTATTGGAAAGGGAATTCCTTCTTAATACCTCCTCCATGAAGGCTGTCCTTCTTTGGTGGTGTCACTTCGACCTCATGGATATTCTACTTGTTCAGCTAGGCTGTCCTTCTTTGGTGGTGTCACTTCGACCTCATGGATATTCTACTTGTTCAGCCCGTACATGATCTTGATCATGAAGCATTACTACTTCCTAGGCTAGAAATCGAACTTCTCCTCCTTGCCATTAATGTGGAGTCAGATTTCTCCAGCTCCCACATCAATGAGTGCGTCCTCGGTGCTCAGGAATGGATGCCCAAGGATAAGTGTTGTATCCTTGTCGGTGTCCATGTCAAATACCACTAAATCGATGGGAATGAAGTAACCCCGAATTCTCACCGGAATATCTTCGGCAATTCTTGCGGGGTAACGGACCGTGGAGTCGGCCAGCTGTAGTATCATGGGTGTAGGCGAGAGAGTAGTGAAGTTCAATTGATCAAAAACTACATTGGGCATGACACTGACGCTTGCTCCAAGGTTGCACAAGGCGTCACAGTGTTGTGTCTCAATTGTGCAGTTGATCGTGGGACACCCTAGATCTTTCTTCTTCTCAAGAAGCCAGTTGAGTATAGTTGCGCTACACTCCTCTGTCAGCTTGATGATCTCTGTAGTGGGCAATGGCCGTTTGTTGCTGATGATGTCTTTGAGGTAGCGTGCATAGGTAGGCACCAGCATCGCTTTCAGTAATGGGATATTGATATAAATTTTCTGCATTACATCGATGAATTGACTGAATTGCTTATCCACGATCGGCTTCCTGTTGCGGTGATGAAACAGCGAGATGTTTTTATCAATGAACTCCTGTGGAGTCGTCCTCCCGTCTTGTCCCGCGTTGGAGTTGTCAAGAGTGGATTCCTCCTCTTGGGTCTCTTTCCCTTTGGCTACCTCAATGGGGTACGATGGATCATAAGTTGATTTGCCTCCCCTCGTGGAGACCGCGTTGACATTCTCTAGGGATGGCTCAGGTTGTCCCGGGATCTTCCCTGTCTCGGCAAAGGGAATAGCAGTAGCCAGCTGAGCTAATTGAGTCTCTAGTATCTTGTTAAAGCTCAGTTGGTTTTTGATAGCCGAGGAGAGTCCCTCCATCTTGGTATGGATGCTCTCCAAGATTTTGTCATTGGTCGCCAGTCTTTTGGACATTGTCTCATTGATTTTGGCCTGAAAAAAGACAAGATCCTTCAAGGAGGGTTGGTTAGGATTGAAGTTACCGTTGTTCCCTCCTTGGTAATATGGGCGTGGTTGGTTCCATCCTGTTAATGCCAAAATTTGGTAAGATTCTTTGGTGGATTCAGTTAGACAGGATTGTCTAGGTTAGGTCTGATATTCTGGTTTAGTCAATATATCTCTACAATCACAATGTTATTTTAGATAGATTTATCGGCTCATTGAGTATTAGATTATCAGATACAATCTTGTGTTGTATCGGTTAGGTTCGACCAACTAAATTGTTGTTGACAATCTAAATCTTATTAAGTCGATAGGTTCATGCTAATGTTTCATCAGAGTATTAGCCGATCTTATCTGATGTGTTAAATTTCCCTTTGATGGTTTTACTGCCTTATTTAAATTTTAATGCATGACTACTTTGATCGGTATCATATCAGCTTGCTTAAATCTATCTGGCAATTATCAACCTTATGATGCATCGATTGGGTTCGACCTATGGGGTTATTGTTGTCAATTAGATTTATTTATGTCAGTAGGCATCAATCATTGTTTCATCGAGGTTTCAGCTGATAAGTTATCTAAATATTATTTAAATGTTGTATCAGCTTATAAGAATTATATACAAGTTGGTTTTAGCTGATTGTAGCAAAGGTTTTATTAATTACTTAATCATTTGGATTTAATGACATCGGACTTCCAACCGATGTATGTCTTAACTATCGAGCCTACATCCAATATTCTATATCAATATCGACCAATTGGTTTGCTGGATATTTCCTTCATTATATCTATATCGGCTAATTGGTTCATTGGATATCTACTTTGTCACATTAATATCGACCGATTGGTTCATTATCTTATTATATTATCATCAATCGATTGTCTTTATATCATTATTTATCCAAGTGTCAGAATATATATCGGACATATAGCTGATTGGTCAAAACCCTATCGATATCGGCTAATATATTTACATCGGTTTATTAGTCGATCGGCTTTTTGGTCATCAACATATTTATCCATCTTGTCAGTTGTAGGATTGAACTGACTAGCATGCCCGCATCTCACCAAAATTTAAGACCTGCACTAGAGCTAAGCAGATCTTCCAAACCATTGTGTTGTCGACATAGTTCGCGTCAACACAACTTTGGCACCATCGGTCAGGCGCGGATTTTTCGTCAACACACCCATAGCCTCCTTGTGGACGGTACCTGTTGTTGTTGTTCATGAAGAATATGTCCTCACGGGTCTCGAGGCAATCATTTCCCGAATGTCCAGTGTTGCCATAGGTTTCACACCTCATTGGGACGTTCAATGTCTGGACAATACCGTACATTTCCGCCTTATCCCAAGCATGTTCGTCCAAGTGCTTCAGGAGGAGGTCTGCGGCGAGCATGTTCGTCTCCTTGACGGTGTGCATGCCCCGCTAACACAGTTGGAGTCGCTCTTCACTCCAGCCTTGGTTGGAGACCATTTTCTCAATTAACTCTGACGTGCGAGCGACAGTTAACGAGAAAAAGGCTCCTCCAACAACAGCGTCAATATGGTTAGGGGTCAATTGCGTCAGCCTGTTGTAGAAGTTTTGGAAGATGAACTAGTTGTCCATCCCATGGTTAGGACAAGGTAGGATGTACTCCTGGAGTCTCTTCCATGCTTCCGGAATGGACTCATTGCTTGTTTGCTAGAAACTTCAAATTTTTCCACGAAGGGCGTTTGTTTTGCCCAGCGGGAAAAACTTTGTAAGGAACGTTGTCGAGCATCTCTCCCAAGTGTCTATGGCACCTCTCTTTAAGTAGAACCACTGCTTTGCTCTCCTGAGTAGAGAGAACAGGAACATACGGAGCCCGATGCCATCCTGAGTCAGTCCCTTGATGCCGATGGTATCGTAGAGCTCAAGTAATTGTTGGAGATGGGAGTTAGCATCCAAATTGGCCTTTCCACAGAACGAGGTGGCCTGCACCATAGTAATCAGACTCGTCTTGATATCGAAATTGGCATCCCCAATGTTGATAGTCGGCCCAACGGGCACATTGAAAGCAAAGAGGGTCGAGTAATCACAAAGGGTCTTTTGAGCCATCGGCTGTGAGCGTGATGGTGCAAATATGACTGGATAGGGCGCCAAGAGTCTGATTTGTGGAGGAATGATGTGAGGTCGGACTCTTCTCACAACTTTCTCTGGATTATCAATGAAGTTTGTTGGCAGCTCAAAACCGGTCATACACTATCTTTTTGGACATAAAAGAGAAAACAAATAAAGGTTAACCTGTTTGGACCAAAGTTTCATTAATCATAGTACGATTATAGATGTATATGACTTTATCTTTAAACTAGTGCCTTCCACGGCAATGGTGTCAGAAATGCTTGTTGGTATTTCAAACATTCACAGATAATTCCGCGAGCGCACGGATACCGCTGTAGCACTTCACCCATGAGTATTCCTAAGGGTATAGTATTTATATTTTCGCAGGGAAGGCAGCGGTGTAAAGACATAGTTTATACATCATTAGTCAATCTATAATTAACTCACCATAGTCTAAACAGGGGTTAGGATAAATATGATTAAGGGTAGTGGACACATAGGAGATTTATCTCTATATTAATTTTTAGTAGAAAATAGCAGTAGAGACTACAATACAATTGTACTTTTATATTAATCATGTCTGGTATACACTTAACATATACATGCTTACAAACTAGGACTTAGTTTCAGGCACCCGGGTGCTACCGAGAGACCACTCCCTGCTGGTCTTCCAGCGTGGTTATGACATTTACTCACTCTTACGTCATACCCGAACATAATGGAATACAAAGGACAGACATGGCTATCACCATCTGCCGCCTACCTCACTTTACGTGGGGCACACCCGCATCCAATGGTATTTATTGGTCTGAAAAACCAGCATAACCGCCATCAGGAGTGCAGGAGGGGTGTCACATGGAAGATGAGGCCGAGCGGCGCCACCCCTAGTTTGGCCGAACCAGGCAAACCTCCATCGGCCACCAACTTTGGCTAGTAGATGACAGGTGAGCCCCTTAGTCGGTTGAGGTTGGTTTGACCCCACCTTAGGTCGGTTTAGCCTGACTTGTGAGCCCCTCAATCCGTGTGCTCACACGTGATTCACCGGAGATGTGTTTCTTTGCATACCGGCTTTATTTCTCCTTTACTTTAATGTATATTCTCTGCATTCATGTTAGTTCTCTAACTTCTAGTAGAACTATATTATTTATTACTGATATACGTATAAGAAATGCTAGTTCTTTTTTTTATTTATTATAATAGTTAACGATCAAAATTGATATTTAACGACTATTGTAAAATACATATTTAGTTCCGTAATCTTGGTTCAACGTATCATAGCCAGGCCCGTCCTTTTTCAGCGGCCACTACGCCCGCCTTCATGCCCATTGGAGCAGAAGGCCTGGTGGCTGGTGGGACTGTGGGAGCATTCGCTCAATCAACGAGAGATGCCGCCGCACACGCGATGGTTTGTTTTCCCTTTTTTTCATCTCGATCGCCCGTCCACTCGTTTGTCTGCCGCCGCCGCCGCCGGTGGCTGTCCATCGCTGGTCTCTCCCTCGCTACTCTCGCTTTGGCGTTCTCGCTGTCGCCCGTCGCAACGTTACCCGGTCGCTGAGTGCCGACTCATTTCGTCGCTGTTGGCTGCCGGAAGGCTCCTTCCAGACTACCGATGCTGATGTGCTGCACTGCTGCATCTCTGCACCACGGCACCAAGCTAGCCGGCCACCAACACACCAGCAATCCAACATTCCAGCGAATTAAATTTAAAAATATACTGTTTATTTTTTCTCATAAATATCCAAAATATAATTTTTTGATATAAATATACCATCGTTGCTGATTGGGAGTGCGAAATCAAAATGACATCGCTGAGCCATTCAGCGAAAATGATGACAGCGTGACGGCGCTGGTGATCGTGCCGCGATACCGCAGGAGGCGCGAGACCACGGTCTCGCTTGATCAGCCTGCGAGATGGCCTGACATGGCCTCGTGATTAGTGGATGATTAACGATTAATTAATTACTAGTGATGTTAATTAAAGAAATAACAATAATTAATTAATTGCTAATGACATTAATTAATTTATTAATCGCATGAATACATTGGTTAGGGATGCGAAGTCGCGCTCTCGCGGTCTCATGCACTCGTCGCGGGAGACAGAAGCGCGGTGGCGCGATTTCGCACTTTCATTCTATGATAATGGTATATTTGTACAAATCTCTTCTAAATATGTATCTTTATGTAAAACCAATGAAAAAGAGGTATATTTTCAATTTTTTTTCATTCCAGACAGCATAAACTGACCTGTTTAAATATTTCCCAATTTTAGTGTATATGTTTATCTAGTATATATTTTAGTATATGCACTAATAATCGATGACGGGCCGCAACCTAACCTCATCACTAATGATTGTCATCGGTGATGGGCTTGACCTAAAGACCGACGAAGATAACGTTCAAAGCCCGTCACCAATGAGTATTATTTTTTACGGTCTTTATTTATTGACCGTTACCGATAATTCACACTATAAATACCCTAACCATTTTATGGAATAGTTATCCCAACCCAATGTGCTGTTCACATTTGTGGTGAAAGATGTAAGGGGTGAATTTTCTATTTTGTTAAGAAAAAATAGGAAATTTAGAAAAAGGAAATAAGATACTTGAAAAAACAAATAATCCCTGATAATTTATAATACATGTCGTAAAAAAATTAACTAATATTTATTTACTTTTGCAGCGATGGACCGAAGTTGGATGTATAAAACTGATTGACATAGCAAAGAGTGTAGAAGTGGCGTTTCAAATTTTATAAACGTTATGGAGGAGAGGAATAGAAGGAACAACGATTACATGACTTGTCCATGTGTAGATTGCAAAAATGAGAAGATGTTTAATAGCAGAGTAGATGTACACTCTGATCTGGTATTTCGAGAATTCATGAAGAGCTACACATGTTGAACGAACATGGAGAGCAAGAATCAATCAATATTACACGGATGACTTATTGGTGACGGGCTTTAGTTTCACTCCTTTGTTGGGTCAAATCTATTGGTGACGAACTTTTATATTGGCCCGACACAGATAACTGTCATCGGTGACGATGACTGGTCCGACACAGATGACTTTTCACATCACTGACCAATAATCCGTGACGCAGCCTTTCGCTAACACAGATGAGGGTTCCTATTCAACACAGATTATCTGATTCGCACTAGTATATCCAGCTAGTTGCACCTAGGGGTGGTACAGGACTTAACTTTTTAGCCTATAAAACTTAAGGTTTGGGTCAAAAATAGGATGGGCTGAATTTTTATTTATATTTGACCAAAAAAACCTTAAGAGCTAACTAAGGTTGTGAAAAAACCCATAGGCTTTACCCATTGCCAACCCTAGTTGCACCGCACGTGTCAGGCTTCCCATCAGCTCATGCTGAGCTGGTAGCTATAGACGATGTGACATGTCATGGTATAGTTATAGTCCTTCTGATCAACGTGGATTGTTGACGTGTCGCATTGTCTCATCCCAGCTGAGTACTACGTGTTTGACACATGGTGATAAGGACACTGTCAGCACCATCGAGTCGTGGTAGCAGATTTGTATTTTGTGGTAATTACGTCCACTATTGTTGCAGCTATATATTCGAAATTGCTCACTGATGCTAGAACAAGTTACTAGTTTGGTCATAAAATTATTTGTAGATTTCGCGAATTTCTTCTACTGTGTTTTCAGAAGTATTAATAAAATTAACTTATTTCGTTGTTGACTACATGAAAACAGTATACACACATATATAAATCGTGCAGCACAAAAAGCATGTGCAAATGCATATCTAATTTTAATTCTTAACCAATTACTTTCACATATATATACTACTCTCTCCGTCCCAAAATACAAAGGATATTGAATAGATATGATACATCCTAAAATATGTTATATTCACTCAAAATCTTTTATATTTTGAGATGGAGAGAGAATATCTCAAGTTCTCCTAAAGTGGATAAACGGAAACCGTACAAACACAGGCATGCAGCCCAGGTCACCCAACCAGACAAAAGCATGCATGCGCATTCCCAGCCACGTGCTCGCTAGCTCGCAAGCTTCAAATCAGTTCAGCGCACATGGCAGCCGCGCTATACGTTACGTACGTACGACATGTCCAGATGCGCCGCACTACCTGCATTCCGTACGCCGGAGTGCCCCAAGAACAAGATCAACAGGATCATGCATGCATGCAAACTAACCAAATACCAAAGCACCAGAATCTGTACATGATCTGCCCTTTCCCTCGCAACCACCGACAAGATGAATGCATCTCACTCGACACACACACACACAACGCGAGCGAAGCATCCTAACGACCCCGTCTGCAGGCTGCAGCTTGAGGAGAAGCTGTCTATGGCGACCCAAACAGCGTTGCAGTGGTGGTTGTTGCCATGCGAGAACAGGCGCCGTTCCTGTCGGGGATCGACGTCCTGGCGTCCTGCCCATGTACGTACGACGGATGAATCTTGAGAGGTTCAGAGATGTGAAATGTATCGGCCGGCCGACGAGCGACGTACGGCGGCAGAATCCTTTTGCGATAGTCGGTGTCAGCAGCGATATCGCGTATCAAGTGCCAGACCTCTGTCTCCTCAACTGTCTGCACCGTTGGCTGCTTCTGTTTGTGCATGCATGTGATCTCGGCTAATCTAATGCAACAGGATGCATCCGACCTCGCATCTGTCATCCACTCCTTGCCTGCGTGTATAAATATAGAGCAGCCTAGCTAGCTAGCTCCATCGTAGCCATAGATAGAGGAGATGCTGTACGTTCAGATCAATTAGTTGCATGCCAAGGAAGCTGCAGGGTATAGACAATTAAACATGGAGGCAGCAGGGACGACTACGGTGAGGAGGAGGAACAGCAAGGGGAGAAGCAGAAGCAGGTTCAGCAGAGCTCTCAAGGAGTGCCGAGCCAGGCTCTGCATCATCCGCTGGTGCGTCGTCAGGCTCTTCTGCTGCCATGATTGAGTCATGATATACATATGAGCTATATATGTATCTTCTCACAATCTGGACTCTGGCCGCCGTATATATGGTCGATTGTGGAGCTAGGCAACAACAAATTTAACTCCCATCGATCCATGGAGCATTCAGAGGTTATATCTGCCGCTATGCATGCATGCGGTGAAAGCTAGGAATTTCAGTGGCATAAAGAAAGGCCAGGCTCCTCCCTTTCTAGAGTTTCGTAGAGAAATTTTCTCCTTTCTGTTCCTTCCTTTATGTGGATATTGTTTGCTTTTCAGTTATAATTGTCAGCTTGCCTAGCTCGTACATCACATCTTATGTAACTGTAAATATCTTTACACTCGGGACACTCGATCTAGTGAAAGCTGGTGATCATTAGGTATGGTTGTGAGGTGTAGTCTGTCGTCTTGGAATTAGACCATGGAGAAGCTCTATCTAATGAAAAAAAATCATGCTGATCTTCAACGGCTAGAGTACTCATGATTGCTAAATCTTTCCCACTCTAGTTGGTGAAGCTTTGAAGAATTCTTAGGTGAAGTTCTGGCTTATACCCCATTTGAGCGCCTAAGCCCGTTAGTCCACTGCTGTTTTTCTTTTGTTGTCAGACTTAATGTGCCTTTGAAATAATGTAAATATTATCATGATAATTAATAAAGATATGTCTTTTATTTCAAATTTGTTGTGGTGTACCTTGGCTTTTCTCGAGACAGGGATTAATACACTAGTGTTCGGGAAAGATATTTTCTAGACGTGACAGACTTGAGGTGGTTGCACTTATTGTGACTGATGTGGTTGGAGGAGGTTGATCGGACGACATTTCCGGCAGTAACGTCCATGTATTCAAATGCCTAAGATGTAGATAAAATGATATATCACCACACTAACATTCCCAAGAAATTCTCTAAGTCATATCTCATTCAAATTCACTTTCACAATCCTAAAAATCTCTAACTTATGCAAAACCGAACCCCGTCACATCCATATTCACATAAAAATCATATCTAATATAGACATCCCTAAAATCATTGAAGCATCCTACAAATCATACTCAAATCATACGTCCTAAAGTTCATACATCTCTAAATTCATCGAAACATCCTACAAATTATACATTCCCTAAGTCATACATTCAAATTCCCACAAATTATACATCTAATATGGAAATCCCTAAAATCATCAAATTTCAAATTCAAACTTCACATTCCCGGTTCACATTGATATCAAACCCTAGATTGGGGGTCGGTGGCGGCTCGGGGAGGTGGAGGCGAGGTCGATGGCGGCAGTGGAGGCGGCTCAGGGCAGCACATGTGGGATCAGTGGAGGTGGCTCATGACGGTGGTGGTGAGCCGATAGTGCCGGCGGAGGTGACTCGAGGCAGCACGTGGGGGGTCGGTGTGGATGCGGCTTGGGGAGGTGGAGGTGAGTTCGATGGTGCCGGTGGAGGTGACTCAGGGCAGCATGCGTGGGGTCATTGTGGAGGCAGCTCTAGGAGGTGGAGATGAGGCTAACAACGCCAATGAAGATGACTCGGGAAGGTGGAGGCGAGGCCAACTGCTCGGGGAGTTTGAGGCGAGCCGACAGTGGTGGCTTGGGGAAACATGCCAGTGGAAGAATGCGCCAGTGAGGCTGCTCAGGTCACCTAGGTAGTACTTGGGGTTGTCGTTGTTGTTGTTGGCGGTGGCACTCTGAGTCTGCTTTGGCGGTAATGCGGCGGCTATGGGCGGTAACATGAAAATGCGAAGTGTGTGGAACTAACTGTAGATCTGGTCAAGATCTAGTCAAGCATCATCAGTGACGGGCTCTAACAAGGTCCTATTACGCATGCAGTCATCAGTAACGGGCTCTTGTTAGATCCCATCATTGATGCAGTCATCCGTGTCGAGCTAAAGAGTGGAGCCCGTCAAAGGATGCTCATTCATGACAGGTCCCAAACAGAGCCTGTCAAAGGTAAGTGATCTTTGATGAGCTCTGCCTTATGGCCCATCATGGATGACATGGCTAGCTTTGACTATATTGGATTATAATTTCTTTTGTTTTCTGTATGCAAACCTGTTGATCTCGACCATTGTTGATTTTTTTGGTTATTTCATGGCATTCTATTTATTATGTTATTATATAGAGGCAATGGGGAACATGAGATGACCTATTCCATCAAGCGCGACTAGCTGCACTGTCCCATATGCTTCATGACTTTTGAAGCTCGAGTTTACATGGTACTACTATTGATTATGGCTTCGTGATACATAAAGATTATGGTATAGCAGTATTTAGCGATTCAAAATCTTACAAGCCTTCAATTAAATAAATAAGCATTCCTGGTGCTCTAACCATACATACGCCACCTCCTCTTCCATGTGCTTGTCTAGTTCTATGTGTTGGCCTACATGGAGGTATTAGTTGTAACCATCCTCGTCGACGATGTTGTCAACCCCAACAATTCTTCTTTTGCCCTCCCTAATGATGTGCAATTTTTTGTTTACTGGGTCTTTATTTTAGAATATTTGCACAACTTGTTTCACAAGAACAAATGGTTCATCCATGTATCCGACCTTGCTTAGATCAACATTTGTGAAACCTTGCTTGTCAACCTAAACTCCGCATAGATTGACCCATCGGCAACGAAACAACGACACTTTGAACTTAACATAGTTCAACTCCTATATCTACTCTATGCGGCTGTAGTATGAGCTGGTGCCAAGTTGATCTTGAAATGTCTCTATACGGACCCCGTTGTTTTGTACTATGCTATTGTCATCTTGCTTGAGGGTGTAAAATGTGTATCCGTTGATATCATATCCATGCGATGTGTCAATATCCCATGTAGGTGTTTTGCCAGTGCTATTAGTCTGCGTACTTATACGATCCTTAGACCATTCATTGAAATGAGAGATATGCTCTTTGTTGATCCAGATATCCGGTCGACTCATGTTTTCCTGTCTAATCTTCCCTAAATTCTCATCAAAGTACAGCGCAACTTCTGCCATATGTTAGAGGACAGTAAAATGGGACTGGCCATATTTGTCTTGATCTGGTATAGTTCTTTTTCTGCTTATTGTGCCAATATCGGAGAGCCTTCCTACATGATGAGATCTAGAAACTTCGATTGGATCGGTCTCAGACATGTAAGATACAAAACTCAATAAACTCCTTAGTCGTGTAACTTTCAATAATGCTCCCTTCCGGTTGGCTATATTCCGAACATAAGAGTTCAAAATTCCCATGTATCTTTCTAACGGGTACATCTCCCTAAGGAAAGCTAGGCCACATACTTTATTTTCTCCACAAGATGGACATGAAGATGAACCATGATATCAAAAATCGGCAGGGAAAAATGCATCTCAAGATGATAGATGGTTGGATAATATCGGCATGCTGGACATCTAGTTCTTTTGGATTAACAACCTTCTGAACAATGGCATTGAAGAAGGCACACAAGCGCATAATTGTGGTGTGGATCTTGATTGGCAAAATACTTCTAATAGCAACTGGCAGGACCTATGTAATTAGTACACGGCAATCATGGAACTTCATTCCAACCAGTTTTAGATCATCAATGGAAACAAACATCCTTGATGAATAGCTCAAAGGCATTTTATTATCCTTCAAGCAAGATTACATCTAGATCTTCTCATCCATCAACAAAGTGTGACAAGCTGGAGAGTTGTACACTCTGCCTGTGTCGAAATTAGTTACTGGTGTGAGTTCACTTCTAATATTCATGTCCTGTAAATCTTGACGTGAATTCAGTCCGTCATTTGTCTTCCTAGGAATATTCAGCAGTAACCTGGTCAAACTCTCACATATGTTCTTCTCTACATTCATTAGATCAATGCAATGACAGACCTCAAGATCCTTCCAGTATGGTAGTCGCCAGAATATAGATTTTTTTCTTTGACATACTCTTGTTCTCTATCTTAGTATGTTTCCTTTTCTTCCCAAACTCATTACATATGACCTTCACCATGTCGTTCACCTCCTCTCTGGTTAAATCCACTGGAGCACAAAGAAGCTCTCTCTTACTGTTGAAACTTTTCTTCAATATTCTATAGGCTGGAGCAGGAGCCATCTCCTATGACCCATATAAACCATTTTTCATGAGTTTTTTAGCCACTTACTATGTGTATTTTCCTTACAGTCCGAGCAAGCCTTCTTTCCTTTTACAGTTTATCCCGAAAGGTTACCAAGTGTTGGGTAGTTGTTAATTATGCAGAATAATTGGGTATGTAGATTGAAGTTCAACCAGCTATATTCATCACCAAATTTCTAGAGTAATTCTAGGTCATCGACAATAGACTCTAAGAATACATTAATATCATTGTCAAGCTGTTTCGGTCCTTGGATTAGCAAGCACATCATAATGTACTTTTTTTTCAAGCACAACCATGGTGGTAGGTTGTAGTTTGCGATAAGAACTGCCAAGTACTATGACGACTGCTCATATTTCCAAAAGGATTCATGCGATTCGTACAGAAACAAAGCCTCATGTTTCTCGGGTCAGATGCAAATGCTGGGTATATTCTATTGGTATTCCTCCACTGAATTGAATTTGCAGGGTGCCTAAGCTTACCATTGGCCCTTTGATCTTTGGCATGCCAGCCTACTAACTTTGCTTCCTTAGGATTAACCAAGATTCTTTTGAAATGATCGGCGATAGGGAGATGCCACACAACCTTCATAGGACCACCCCTCTTAACTTTTTCCCATCATCAAAACTTCTCTTTCATTTGTATCGAGAAGCCTTGCACACAGGACATGTATCAAAGTCAGCATATTCCTTGTAGTACAATATGCAGTCGTTTCGATGTACGTGAAAAGAACCTCCAACCCCAAAGGACACAAAACATGTTTTGCTTCACATGTTATCTTGTGCAATGTGTTCTCCTCTAGAAGTAAGTCCCAACAAACCCAACAATTTTGTGAAACTCTTATATGTCCATCCACTACTTGCCTTTAGCTTCATAAGATCTAAGTTAGAAGATAACCTCCTGTGTTTTGCCTTGCATTCGGCATACAAAGGTGTCTTTAAACGACTCGCCAACCTGGTGAACTTCACATAATCTCTCTCATTATAGGCTGGCTCCTAAACATCATACAACATTGCTTTGAAAGTATCGTTGCCGACATCAACCATTTCACCACCTAATGGAGAAGGAACAAAGATGTCATCTTCATATTTTTCCTCATTCAGTCCACCGCTCGCTTCATCTACAATATTGAGCGGCTCTTGCTCTCAACACCTGGTCCAACATGTGTAAAACTTCATGAATCCCCGACAGTTCAGATGAGAGTGTATTTGTACTCTTCCGGCAAACATCTTCTCATGTTTGCAATCAACACATGAACAAGTCATATTATATTTCTTCTCCTCCTCCGCGACGTTTATGAAATCTGCAATGCCACTTCTATACTCATTACTACATCAATCAATTCCATACATCCAACTTCTATCCATCTGCAAATGTGAATAAATATTAAATATAATATCTCTTGCAATATACAATAGGAAATTTGTAGCCATGGTTTATTTATTATTACCCAGAGAGCCTTTTCTTAATTTTTTTTCTTCAAAAAAGGAGAAATTTTTTGCCTCTCTAGCACTCTCACCCGAAAGGTGAACAGTATACTAAGTTGGCATAACTATTTCACCAAGTTTCAAGGTATATATAAGGACCCTAGATACCTACAACGGGCCGTTAATAGGAGCTCATCAAAGATGACGGTAACTTTAGACCCATCACCGATGACCCCTCATCGGTGATGGGGTTTGCTTGTGGCCGGTCATAGATGACCTGTGTCGGTCCGAAATGAAGCCTATCACACACAATGAGGGGTCATCGGTGACAGGCGTGTCCATGAAGCCCAATCTTTAATGTGGATTTTTTTCAGCCTGACACAGATGATTGCCTCTATGATGGGTGTTGATGATCCTTAAGTACAAAATCCGACCATCAATTACTGCATAAAACCAAATGGAATAAAACATCAAACGTAGTGGTAGTGGTTATTACTAATCATTTCCACACGAGTTAATGTATATTTGTATGCAGATGAATTATGGATAAAACCACCCGCCATGTGACAAAATACACCTTTGGACAATCGGACGCAATTACACGGATTGGAGGCCCCACATGTCAGTCAAAACCGCCTACAATTGAGCCCATCTAAGGTACAACATGCAAAGGGCCCACCAAGCAGCCTCCCAACCGAAGGAGTGGCCAGTGGCATAGCACGGGACTCTAGAGTGAACCAGCAACGACGCATGGCGTTGTGGATGGTGCCAGAGTTGGGGAAGACAAGGAGAGACTGAGGGAAGCAGCACGGGGATGCGGCGCAATGCTCACCAACGGCGGCAGCGGTGTTAGGAGGACACGGTGATGATGGCGCAACACCTGGCAGTGAAAAGAAGTGGTTGCAGTGCTTGCTCTCAGTGAAGAAGGCGCGGCGGCGGCTTCGGAAAAGAGGGGAAAAAGGGCGGCGGTGGCAGCTATTTAAAGGGGAAGAGAAGAGCTAGGGTTTGGGCGACGGATTTGGAAGGAAGCAGCTTTGGATATGGAAGGCGGCACCGACTTGCGGGACTCCGGTGGCGGCACGAGACGACACGGGCTGGCAGCAACGACGGCGTGGGCCGGGGCGATGCGCAGAGGAGAAGACTGGCCAAGGCGCAACGGCTTGGGATGGCTGGGCTCTCCTAGGCCCAGCTGCTCGAAGGACAAGGGGGCCGCGGCTTCTTGGCCGGAGGAAGAAGAAGATGGAGGGAAAAAAGAAAAAGAAGAAATGAGAAGGGAAAAAAAGGAAAAAGGAAAAGAGAGAAAAGGAAAAGGAAGGAAAAAGGAAAAAGGCCAGGGACTTTTCTGGAAAATTCCAAATTTATAATATTTTGAATTTTAAGATGATTTAGGAGTTTAGGAAAATGAATAAGAATATATTGGATTTGGGTGGAATTCTATTAGGAATTCGAGCTTCACATCTGAAATACGAATCAAATCCAAATAACTCTAATTAAGAAGCGACAAAGCCAACGGCATAATTGATTAATTAATCATATTAAATCCTTTTGATTGATGAAATTTTTATTAAGCTATTTTAGATGATCAAACCAAAGGTGAATTTTTGCAATTCGACAAAAAAAACGAAAGACGAAAAGTCAGGACGTGACAGAATGATAAAATCACAATCATTGCCAGTTTTATTTGTGAACCAACAGTTAAACTAGTTAAGCTACCCAGCACGTTAAGTATTGAATCCCTAACTTGCCAGCCTCCTCCACTCCATTATCTCGTCCTCTCACGTGCATCTCTTTCCCTCTGTGTCTACCGCTGCCATCTACATCTCCCTTCTCTCTCCCCCATCATGGTTGCATGCCTCTCCATCTCTATTCCAAGAGCCACCACTAGCGATGTCACCCATCTAGGCTCTAGATCTCCCTCTCATCCCTCCACCCCATCGCATTCGAGGAGGCTGGGGTAGATCCCACAACCTCTCTCTCACACACACTCTTTCTCACCGCGCACCACCATCCTCTCCTTCTCTGCCCTATTGCCACCATCTCTCTCTCTCGTGCGCGTGCGCGCACGCGTCTCGCCACCACCATATCTCTCCTCAGCCCTGCCCCC